>BQKN01065387.1:259267-276436 GCA_022839385.1 Asparagus kiusianus
GGTTTGGTCGGCTCCGTCTCGTCGAGATAGCCGATTTTCATATATAATTCGTCCAATTCCGACGTACGGTTTGAAAGTTATGACCTGTTCTTCGTAGCAAGTTATGTTCTGAAGTCCGTCTGCAAGACTGGGCTTCATCAGAACATTGGACTTAGCCTGAAGCTCGCCAAACCCGCCTAAGGTTCGCCTCTGCATTACAGAGTCAAAACGCACAGGTCAAACCAGCGTTATAACATCAAAACGCAGAGTTAATCTCTAAAACAGCACCAACTGTGCGTTTTCAGCCTTTAAACAGGCTCAACTCTGCGTTTTCAGCCTAAAACGCAGAGTTAATCTCTAAAACAGCACCAACTGTGCGTTTTCAGCCTTTAAACAGGCTCAACTCTGCGTTTTCAGCCTAAAACGCAGAGTTAATCTATAAAACAGCATCAGCTGTGCGTTTTCAGCCTCAGCTGTGCGTTTTCAGCCTCAGCTGTGCGTTTTCAGCCTCAGCTGTGCGTTTTCAGCACCAGCTGTGCGTTTTCAGCCTCAGCTGTGCGTTTTCAGCCTCAGCTGTGCGTTTTCAGCCTCAGCTGTGCGTTTTCAGCCTCAGCTGTGCGTTTTCAGCACCAACTGTGCGTTTTCAGCCTCAGCTGTGCGTTTTCAGCCTCAGCTGTGCGTTTTCAGCCTCAGCTGTGCGTTTTCAGCCTCAGCTGTGCGTTTTCAGGTCCAGAAACGCACAGTTTGAGCCCAGAATGCTGATTTCAGCATTTTGACTTGTTCAAGCACGATTTGAACGGTTCCAGAACCGTTTTCTCCCCAAAATTTTAGGGGATCATTACCTATCATGGAGAGATTTATGAGGGGCAGTTACACCCCATTAAACCCTCATTAAGGAGATATTTAAGGGGGTGGTTATACCTTTAATCCCCTATAAATACCTCAAAACTCAACTGAGTTCAGATCCTCTTTTTTGGCTGACTTTTTGGAGGATCCTTGATCGGCCATCTTGCCGTATTCTGCAGCAACAAGGAGCTCTGGAGATCAGCGACTTGAAGGAGCTCTTGAATCATTTTGGAAGGCTTTTATTGAAGCCTTTGAGATTATTCGGCCTTGGCTTATTAACCGAACTTTCGGTTTAAATCAACTCTTTTATAGAGTTTCAAACTCGATCTGAGTTATCAACTCGTCCAGAGTTTTAAAACTTGCTTTGCAAGTTCTTCTAAACTCGGTCAGAGTTTCAAACTTGCCCTGCAAGTTCTTCTAAACTCGGTTAGAGTTTTAAGACTTGCCACGCAAGTTCTCCACAGCGTCAAATCGTGAGGAGAAGACCACGTTCCAGTGAATCAAGACGTTCGGATCGTCAACGGAGAGCAAACTCGACGCGATCAATCGAGGGAGGCACTCCATCGCCGCCGTGAAGAACCCAGAATTAAACAAAGGGGAGAGTCAAGTTCATTCTCCTCTCTTTTGTAATCGGAATCTAAATTGTAATTGATTTTGAGAGAATACAAGTCAACATTTCTTTCTTGTCTTATTACATCAAATTTCCAACAAACAATAGTCTACCTAGAATATTTTCCCCGTATCTAATGGAATTAATATTTAGAGACCTACAAAACGAGACGTAGTACGTCGATTGAAATAATCCAAACAAGGAAACCCTCATATATATACCATATGTCTCAAATTGTAGATACCTAAATATTAACACCGAACTAGAGATAAAAAATTTAAAAAAAATCAATAATTAGAAACCCACAACACGAGACTGGTATGTCAAGTGAAATAATCCAAACAAGGAAACGCTCATGTATATACCATATGTCTCAAATTGTGAATCGTTAATTATTAACTCCAAAACTAAGAATAAATGAATACAAGAAAGATAATATAGGAAACACCACATCATACATCTCCAAAAATATCATATCAACTCCTCATACTACCCTTAGTGGGTAAAACAGATATCGACACACTCGTGTATCTAAGTTATGAAATACTTTCACAATGGATCATATCGATGATGTTAATATTCACCTACACTTAGGTTATTTATCGAATCATCCTTCTCTAGAATACTCAACTCATCGTACCCTCGTGCGGACCGGTAAATAGATATGTCAATTCATTGCACTCCCGTGCGGACCAATAACTAGGTATGTCAATTCATCGCACTCCCGTGCGGACCAGTAACTAAGTATAATAACCCATCGGATAACCATGTGGACCGATAGTTAGGTATATCAACATCTGCGCATCTTCATGCAGACCGATAGATAGGTATTTCAACCTTTGCGTATCTCCATGTGAACCGATAAATAGGTATATCAACCTCTGCGCATCTCCATGCGGACCGATAGATAAGTATATCGACCTCTACGCATCTCCATGCGGCCTGATAGATAGGTATATCAACCTCTGCACATCTCCATGCGGACCGATAAAGAAGTGTAGTCCATCTACGGTCTCATTGCAGGACTTGACTAAAGTACTCGGAGTATAGTCCATATGCGGTCTCATTGCGGGACCTGACTAACCCCACCCAACCGATCATAATTATAACATATATAATAATAACTATTACTCTTAATGATTATAACCTATTTAGATACCCCAAACAATGTAATCATGTGTACTCAATCCCTGTACGTGTATTCCTCGAACTATACGTGAATATCAACTCATGTCTTGTACAAAAATGCTCACCAAACAAACACACAAGAAAAAAGTCCAATCTTACAAAAACCGACCTAATCACTCGACCGAAAACATCATCGATCGACTGATAGGGTCATTCACAAAATAACAGAGCAAACACGAGCCCATCAGTTGACTGATGCTTGCCATCAGTCAACGGATGACCTCCCAGTAGTTGACTGAACAAGCCAAAAAATGCATAGTTTGTTCTTCTCTCGTGTTTTCTTCAAAAACTCGGATTTTTATCAAATTATATGAATAAAACTTGATTCTATTATCATGTATACTTAACCAGGTGTTTGTTTAAACAAGATGAATTACATGAACACATAGATCTATGGTTTAACATGCAAATCAACCTAATTCTTATTTATTTTGACAATCTATAACATATAAATCATATTAAATTGTGATTAACTCATTAAAATAAATCCTAATGATCATGATCATGTTAATATACTAGTTTTAGATTTGTTCTACTATTCTTGACATGAGTTTAGGGCATGAACATTGTAAATTAAGTTCTAACACGTTAGATCTTACCATAAATATGAAATTAGACACATATATTACATAAAAACATGATTTTTAATCTAGGGATAGGTTTGGACAGAGGTGATCTTACCTTAATCTCGTGTGCAAGCCTCTGAAATGAACAACAAGCGATCCAATGGTGCAAACAAACCGTTTTCCCTTGTCACACGTCGATGATCTCGCCATCGTGTCAGTATTTTTGTTTCACAAAGCTCACAAAACTCACAAGAAATTGATTTAGGGTTTTGAGGGGATAGGGTAGCTACTAGGGTTTAGAGATATCATCAAAGAGAAGAATTTTCATGAAAAATATAGGTATTTATAGAGGCAAATCCAAAACAAAACCCGTTTGACCCGAACCAGGAAACCTAGTATGACTGGGAAAATCACCCTTGGTATTTTAGCTGTAATTTTCTCATTCGACCTCAGAATGAGGTAATTTAAGATTTATTGAAAATCTATTGAAAAGACCTACAACGTTTGTCTTTTGAGGTTTTACATATTCGAACCACATCGGTGTGTAAAATACATATTCTTTTAACTAGTCATTTTTCCAGATTTCAGGCTCGTGTATATAGTGCATAATTTCACTCCTATATGCACATATATACATTGAATTGATTTCAAATCAATTTCTAGCATACTAAAATATCAATAAATATTATTTATCATCATATAACATATTTATTATTATTTATCACCATATTTTCAAATTCACGGGGTTTTACATTCTTCTCCCCTTAAAAGAATTTCGTCCCCAAAATTCTGCAATCGTATCTGAGAGATTAATAATACCAGAAAAGCATGTTGAGGGGATAATCTAGATAATAAACCCTCACATACACATCTCGTACCATTAATCTTCAGATATGAAACATATAAATATCTACACTTGACAATCTAGAATGAAAATATTCTCACATAACCCCTAACTAAACGAAACTAGTACACCGGGCGAAAAATCCAAATAAGGAACCCCCATATATATACTATGTATTCCGAATAATTAGGACCTAAGTGTTAATACCCCCATTCTAGTGTTAAATATAAATATGACCATATAGATAATCATGAACACCAATCAAAATCAATCAATTTACTTACTCAAACAGGTGCAGGTAATCGCGACGCATATTCTCCTCACGCTCCCAAGAAGCCTCCTCAGCTTCTTTCTGGTTCCATTGAACTTTAACCAAAAGTATCACTTTGTTTTTAAGCTTCTTGTCCATCTTGGCAAAAAATACAAACATGAATCACAATCGTAGTCAAATCATCATGAAGCTGGATCTGTAGTGCGTCTGACACTCGCTGCTGCTCCTCATCACGTAAATGCTTCCTAAGCATAGAAATATGAAAAACATTGTGTATACTCGACATCAATGTTGGAAGATCTAGCCGATACGAAACGGCTGCAATACGCTCAACAATTCTGTACGGACCAATATACCTTAGGGCAAGCTTTCTCCCATCTACTAAAACACTAAACTCTCTTCGTTGGTGATACTTTCAATAATACATAGTCTCTAACCTAGAACTCTAACGGTCGTCGTCTCTAATTGGCTTTAACTCTTCTATCTACTCTGTGCTGCAAGAATACGCTCCCAAATTTTTACTACCTTCTTTATAGTCTATCTCACAAGTTCTAATCCAAACAATAGGCTGTCTTTTGGTTCTGCCCAACGAATAGGCAATCTATAAGGCCTCTCATACCATGCCTCATACGGTACTATACCATTAGTCGCTTGATAATTGTTGTTATAATCAAACTCAATCAAAAGAATGTTGTCCTCCTGACTATCCTAAAAGTCAATAATACATGCTCGTAACATGTCCTCTAATACTCGGTTCACTTTTTCTATTTGTCCATCTATTTGCGGTTGGAGAACACTAGAATAGAATACCAAAACTGGCTACCGAACGAATCTTAGAAGCTCCTACAAAAATAGCTCTTTAGATCCTTGTACATTTTCTTTGTGCCTGGATGCACTGTGTATCTGGTACGATATGCCTCAACTTTCACGAAATATAAGCCAATACTCTCTAGGTCTGCATCAAAACATCTCCTAGACCCTCTAACTATGCATTTGTGTAGACGACGGATGTTTTATCACTGCTTGGAATAACCATTACTGACGATGTATTCAATTTTGCCTTTAGAGTCTCAAAGGCTTCCCGACACTCCATACTCCCAAACAAACTGTACACCCTTATGCGTAAGGCGTGTAAGTGGTGTCGCAATCTTCAAGAAGTCTTGAATGAACTTTCTATAATAGCCGGCCAAACCTAAGAAACTACGAATCTCTGTAATTGTCTCCGGTGGCTCCTAATCAAGTACTGCTTTCACTTTAGCTGGATCCACTATAATGCCCTCCTTACTGATAACATGGCCAAAAGTCTGATCTTAGATAGCCAAAAACTAGCATTTGCTGAACCTAGCGTATAACTGATGCTCTCGCAAAGTCTACAATGCCAAACGAAGATGTTGCTCATGCTCTACCTTTAATCTCGAACATATAAGGATATCGTCAATAAAACAACCATAAACTGGTCCAAACATGGATGAAAAACCCGGTTTACCAAATCTATGAATATCGCAGGTGCATTGGTCAACCCAAATGGCATGACCAGAAACTCGATAGACCTATATCGAGTCAAAAAGGCGGTTTTAGGAATATCCATTCCCCGCACTCGTAACTAAAAATAACCAGAATGAAGATCAATTTTCGAGAAATGCTACGCTCCTCGTAGCTAGTCGAATAAGTCATAAATCCTCGATAGTGGATACCTGATCCAGGAAGCAACCTTGTTCAAGTCATGATAATCTATACATAATTGCATGCTACCGTCCTTCTTCTCCACGAAGAGGACCGGTGCTCCCATGAAAATAACTCCAATAAATAAAATCCAGAGTTAACAACTCATCTAGTTGAGTCTGTAGATCTCTCATTTCAGCAGGTGTCATACGATAGGGCGCTTGGGATATCGATACTGTGCCCGGCTGCATCTCGATTCAGGACTCAACCTCTCTCACTAGAGGTAATCTAGGTATATCCTAAAAGACATCCTGATACTCTGAGATAACTCCGGTCTCGCTCAAATCACTCCGATCCCGTATTATCACCTCATCGATGTATGTCAGAAATGACTCCACATTCTGGTTACCCTATGAGGTTGCTACTATCTATTCAAACTCATCAAATGCTCACAAGCCAACTATCTTTGCAAAACAGTTTATACTAACGTAGTAGGATGATAACCAATCCATACCAAGAATAACATCAAACTTAGAAATTTACAGGACGATTAAATCGACCATAGACTCAGACTCGTCTAAACTAACAACACATCTCCTATAGATACTTTCTAATAGAGATACCTCTCCCAAAGGAGTAGAAACTAATAATGGAACGCCTAAAGGCTGCATGTCACGCACCGCTTCCCAGAATACAGGGAATCAGAACGTGAACAAGCCTGCGACGTATTAGATTGAGGAGAATAAATAAGAATAAACATTCCTCCTCAACCTAATACGCTAAGCGTCAAGAAATAAATACAAAGGCATAGGTCCCTGATCACAATTAGTAAGAATATAATAGACAAATTCAGAACAAAATATCCATATCACAAGTGAATATCATTCAAGACATAATATTCGGGTCAACATACCCTTATACAAAATTGAACAACTAAAAACTGAAGAAATATAAAATACATTGTCCAACAGAAAAGAAAAAAATACTACAAAAGCAATTAGGACCAATAACTAAGCTTCAGTTTCTTCTTATGTTCTGTCTGCAAGACACCCCTGCTGAGAATATCCTGGCTCTGGCACATCTCCAAGCTCAACCTGTCCTTCCTCTAAGTCTGACGTACACCAGAGAAAACATGTGTACGTCAGCATGCATGGCACATGGCAAGACCCCACAAAATAAAAGAACGAACAAAAACCCAATGCAAAAAACAATACAACAACAGAAATGATAAAGAAAGGTGCAACTGGAAATCCAATAAAATCAACCAAGTAACAAGTCGATCATGCAGTTAGCGATCATGTATATATCATATGTCTTAAATTGCAGATAATTAAATATTAATCCTGATCTATGTAACAAGTCGATCATGCAGTTAGCGACCAAGTAACAAGGAAACCCTCATGTATATATCATATGTCTCAAATTGCAGATAATTAAATATTAATCCTGATCTATGTATAAAAATAAATACAACTGGCCTACATCTCACAAGAATTCATACTTAGCCAAGAAACGAGGTCATGTAACTAGCCATGTTGGCCTTCTTGTTTTGATGATGATTTACAAACAATTTACATCTAATGTTGTTTTTCTAGTATTTGTGTTTTCCTATTTATTGTAGACAAACAATAAGTTGGAGGATGGATGGAATCAAGCTTTCACGATCATATCCAATGGAGGTTGGTGGAATAGTGGGTGAAGCAACGTACAATTCAAGTTAAAGATCAAGTTCAAGCTTCATCCGCAAAGTGTACCAAGTCAAGCTTATTGAAGATCAAGATCAAGCTTGGGTAATCTAGTTTAGGCTTTATATTATGTGTGTTAGATACTTTAAGTTCAATATCATATACACACACGTATTTGGTTTCTATGTATATATATAGTTATATATATACATGCATGGTTTTGGGTTTTTATGCTTTGGACACACTTGCAAAATACATGAGTTTTTACAAATGGAATTAAATTTGAGAAATTCTTTTTCTAACATGTTTGTTTTCATGTTTATAAACATTTCGCAAAGTTTTATCAAGTTTGGAATTGATTTGTATGTTTAATGGAATTTACAAAATCATGTTTTTGTTCGTGCACATGTTCGTGCATGTTTTACAAAACAGATGAGTTTTCATAAATGGGAAGTGGTATTCAAGAAATTCTTTCTTTGACATGTTTATCTATATGTTTAGAAACTTTTCTCAAAATTTTACTATTTTTCGAGTTGATTTACTATGACCAATTGATTTTACAAAATCGTGTATGTCTGTAGTTTTTCAGAAACTGTAAATCTGTATTCAAACATTTATTTCTCTCAACTGGCAAATGTTTTTTCATAAATTCTTTCTCTAACATGTTATTCTATATGTCTAGAACATTCCCACAAAATTTCATAATTTTTGGAGCTATTTTACTATTTTACGGCTATATTTTTGATATATCCGTTATTTTGTCTTTTTGCTTGGTTTTCTTGGGTTTTTGGGCTTGTTTCATGAGCCTATATATACTCCATGCCCTCATACTTCTAAGGGCACTTAAGAAATATTTTAAACAAGTTTAAAGAGTTTTAAACAAGGGTTTAAGTGTGTTTTTAGTGTTTGTTTGGTTTGAAGATTGTTTTCACAAGTGGAGGAGATCATCTTCTTGTTTGGGATCCAATCTCCATCTCTCCATCTTGTCATCTATTGGAGAAGTTTTCTAAACTCTATCTAGCTTTACATTTGCTTAGTTATTTGATTATCATTCTTTAAAGCTAGTTTTTATATTGAGTTTAGATTTGATTTTACTCATTGTTACACACATCCACTTGAGCTTATTGTATTTGCATACATAGTATATTAGGGTTGTGAGAGATTATAACATTGAGTTGTGCTTAATTGAGTTCTCCCCTTATATGAGAGAATAAATCATTTATTGTTACATTGTGAGATTGTAAGGTTTTCGGTGAGCTAGAAAACCGAGTGTGAGGAGTGAACGTTGTTCGGTGAGCGTTGAAAACCGATACTGTGAGGTGTAAACGTTATTGGGGTGAGCGTAGAAAACCCAGTTGTGATAGTGGATTTCTCCCCGGGAGAGGGGAGCGGAGACATAGGACGGAAGGTCCGAACTCCGTGATCATATCGTGTGTTTGAGTTTGCTTTGGCGTACTTTATCTTATGTTTATATTTCTTGTCGCCATTATCCATAGCTCATTATTTATATGATCCACTATCTAGTTCATATTGTTTACTCCTTGTGTTAGTTTCATATCCTTGCATATATCATATATTGCTTATATCTCTTTGCTAGGATATATCTTGTTGTTCATATTGCTTATCCTAGCTCATATATATTGTTGTATTTCATACTTGCTAGGATAACTTGTTAATTAGTTTTAATTAGCATTTTAATCGGATTAGATTAGCATAAGATCCTAATCACCCCCCTCTAGGGTCTAACAATTGGTATCAGAGCTTGGTGCTCTTTGATTTAAGGTCTAATCGCCTTGAGTTAAAGATCCAAGTTATCTTTTTGTGCTAATCTTGTTTTGATTGTATTTGTATCTTGCTTACATATTTTTACAAATTATGAATATGAATGATACATCTTGTTTAGGCTATGATTCTAGTATTGCTCCTAAATTCAATGTTTTCCCTTATGCTCAATGGTGTTTTAGATTCAAAATATTTGTTTAATCTAAAAATATCGATTTATGGGAAATCATTGATTGTGCTTATATTGTGCCCACGTTGGAGAAATCCAAGTGGAGAAAACATGATAAAAAGATGTTTATTATGAACAAGCTTATGTTAGAATTTTTATTAAATTCATTTGATTCTTTTATGTCTAACAAGCTTGATTCTTTTGATAGTGCTTACACCTTATGGACATTTATTGAAGCATATCAAGGAGACTTGGAGGCGATCCGACAAGCTTTGGAGGATCCCGCTTCAAGTTCTAAAGGAGCTTCATGCACACGTGCACTAGGCGATAGCCCTAGTGAGGTTTGCGAGTTCGAACCCGATAATGATTTATATAGTGATGAACTTGCTTGTGCTAGTGATAAATTATTACATGCCTACAAGAAATTACAAAATGATTTCATTAATTTACAAAGCAAGCATGATAATTTGAAATCCGATCATGAGTTGTTAGCATCTAAGTTTGAAACTATTTCTAATGAAAATATGATCCTTAAAGAAAACAATGAAAAATTAAAATTGGATTATGATTCTTTGCATTCAAACTTTGCATTGTTAACTCATGAAAAAGATAATGCCATGTTAGAAGTAGAGAACATACAAAATGATGCTGCTTCCTTTATAAATAACTATTTATGTTCTACTTCTAAAAGTGCATATGTGCCTAAAAATGAAGACTTGAATCTTATGAAAAAATGCATTTCATCTTTAGATTCAACTCTAACTGCATGCATTAACAATCACAAGAAGCTTATGGATATGTGTGCCAAGTCTAAGAAATCATCCACTCATCATGCACACATATATAGTAAAGTTTATAAGTGTTCAATTTGCGCCCGTAAAGGCCATCTAGCTAAATTTTGCTATGATGCACACAAACATAAAAATGTCAATGCTCCTTGTGCATCTCATGTAGTTTCTTCATCTCATGTACACACACATGCACCCATTGTTCATCATAAGCATGCTCATGTGTATAGATGTGATCATTGTGGTTGTTTTGGTCATTTGGCCGAATATTGTTTTGATTTAAAAAGAAAATCTTCTTTGCCAAATGTTTCTAGTAGACCACATGTTTTTAAATGTGATGTTTGTGGTAGATATCGCCACTTAGGAAAGTTTTGTTTTGATAAGATTTCTCATTTGCAAAATAATTTTAAAAGACCATCCATGTTTGTAAATGTTTCTAATGTTTCCCGTGCACGAGCTAATGGTCCACAAAAACAAATGGATCTCTTTCATTGCACAAATTGCAATCGGAAGGGTCATTTGAGTAAATATTGCTTTGACCATGTTAGTGCACCACATATGCCTAAGAGGGTTCATAACCCTAGGGCTTTGAGCTTTAATAATAGGGGTCATGTCCCTAAATTTTTTGGTACCAAGAGTTCTTGGGTACCAAAATAAATTTAATTTTTAAATCAAGAATTTTAGAGTTCTTATTTTTCCTTTTCTTGGTTTTGAAAATTATGTCTTAAAATCTTTTGGTTATGAAAACAAATTTTCTTTGATCAAATCTTTTTGTTTTCATAATTATTGGTCTTGTTTTGATGAGAGGTTCGTATTTATATAACCCTTCGGATTATTGGGTATTTATTCCCAAATCTTGTTTACCGGGTGCTAAAATATTCATATGGGTTGATACTAGCTCAAAAGCTATATATAGTTGCCTCTCTTGATTTTTGAAAATCAATGATGTTTTGGTTTTATGATTTAAATTTTGATTTATGATTTCATTTGATTGATTTGTTATCATTCGAAAACTATTTTTGCATGATACTCATGTTTTCTCTCCTTTGATTTCATAAATCTATTTTTATACATGATTTTTATGTTAGTATGATGAGACACTTTTTTTGACATATTTATATGTGTTCTTGTTATCTTTTTGTAAGTGGGTGGTGTTTAGCATATCTTTTCATTTATGCTTGCTCACATATTTTCCATGATCTTTTATTGTTTATATTCTATATGACATTTTGATAGGGGGAGCATTCCCTATATATTTCTATGTGTTATACTCACCCATGCATATTGATAGGGGGAGCTTTTGTTCTATTAATTCTTTTGTTCCCTTTTTGATGTTGTCAAAGGGGGAGAAATATTATGAGTATATTCTTTCTTGTCTATATGCATGTGAATTATAATTTCTATATTCATTTCCTTTCATGCATATATTCCTTTTTGTAAATTGTTTGTCATCATCAAAAAGGGGGAGATTGTTGGCCTTCTTGTTTTGATGATGATTTACAAACAATTTACATCTAATGTTATTTGTCCAGTATTTATGTTTTCCTATTTATTATAGACAAACAATAAGTTAGAGGATGGATGGAATCAAACTTTCACGATCATATCCAATGGAGGTTGGCGGAATAGTAGGTGAAGCAACGTACAATTCAAGTTAAAGATCAAGTTCAATCTTCATCCGCAAAGTGTACCAAGTCAAGCTTATTGAATATCAAGATCAAGCTTGGGTAGTCTAGTTTAGGCTTTATATTATGTGTGTTAGATACTCTAAGCTCAATATCATATACACACACGTAATTGGTTTCTATGTATATATATAGTTATATATATACATGTATGGTTTTGAGTTTTCATGCTTTGGACACACTTGCAAAATACATGAGTTTTCACAAATGGAATTTAATTTGAGAAATTCTTTTTCTAACATGTTTGTTTTTATGTTTATAAACATTTCGCAAAGTTTCATTAAGTTTGGAATTGATTTGTATGTTTAATGGAATTTACAAAATCATGTTTTTGTTCGTGCACATGTTCGTGCATGTTTTACAAAACAGATGAGTTTTCATAAATGGGAAGTGGTATTCAAGAAATTCTTTCTTTGACATGTTTATCTACATGTTTAGAAACTTTCCTCAAAAGTTGACTATTTTTGGAGTTGATTTACTATGCCCAATTGATTTTACAAAATCGTGTATGTCTGCAGTTTTTCAGAAACTGTAAATCTGTATTCAAACATTTATTTCTCTCAACTGGGAAATGTTTTTTCAGAAATTATTTCTCTAACATATTATTTTATATGTCTAGAACATTCTCACACAATTGCATAATTTTTGGAGCTGTTTTACTATTTTATGGCTATATTTTTGATATATCCGTTATTTTGTCTTTTTGCTTGGTTTTCTTGGGGTTTTGGGCTTGTTTCATGAGCCTATATATACTCCATGCCCTCATACTTCTAAGGGCACTTAAAAAATATTTTAAATAAGTTTAAAAAGTTTTAAACAAGGGTTTAAGTGTGTTTTTAGTGTTTGTTTGGTTTGAAGATTGTTTTCACAAGTGGAGGAGATCATCTTCTTGTTTGGGATCCAATCTCCATCTCTCCATCTTGTCATCTATTGGAGAAGTTTTCTAAACTCTATCTAGCTTTACATTTGCTTAGTTATTTGGTTATCATTCTTTAAAGCTAGTTTTTATATTTAGTTTAGATTTGATTTTACTCATTGTTACACACATCCACTTGAGCTTATTGTATTTGCATACATAGTATATTAGGGTTGTGAGAGATTATAACATTAAGTTGTGCTTAATTGAGTTCTCCCCTTATATGAGAGAATAAATCATTTATTGTTACATTGTGAGATTGTAAGGTTTTCGGTGAGCTAGAAAACCGAGTGTGAGGAGTGAACGTTGTTCGGTGAGCGTTGAAAACCGACACTGTGAGGTGTAAACGTTATTGGGGTGAGCGTAAAAAACCCGTTTGTGATAGTGGATTTCTCCCCGGGAGAGGGGAGCGGAGACGTAGGGCGGAAGGTCCGAACTCTGTGATCATATCGTGTGTTTGAGTTTGCTTTGGCGTAAATTATCTTATGTTTATATTTCTTGTCGTCATTGTCCATAGCTCATTATTTATATGATCCACTATCTAGTTCATATTGTTTACTCCTTGTGTTAGTTTCATATCCTTGCATATATCATATATTGCTTATATCTCTTTGCTAGGATATATCTTGTTGTTCATATTGCTTATCCTAGCTCATATATATTGTTGTATTTCATACTTGCTAGGATAACTTGTTAATTAGTTTTAATTGGCATTTTAATCGGATTAGATTAGCATAAGACCCTAATCACCCCCCCTCTAGGATCTAACAAGCTATTCTATAATAGGTCACTGGTCCACATCTCACACAGAGTCAACGCTCATATCATCGAATAACTGACTGTTCACACATCTCCTACGTGCATCCAATACCGCTACACGAATCGGTCAGAGGACTACACACAATCTGATTCTGGCCTGGTCCGAACTCAAGTAGGATTCAGGTGACTACACGATTTTCACTGACTAAAGTGACTACATGAATTCACTTTAGCCCAACAAACCAACCCGGTGACTACACGAATTCACTGGTGCGAGCCTGAAAGATACATCAACAGCCACATCCGATCACATGAACTAAGACTTTCCCATCCCAACTCTTTTCGCTTTTCTATGTCAAACATAACCCACACCATCTCTGGTACACCACCTAAATTCAGTCAACACACCCACGCATGTCACTAGGTCTGTTCATGACGCACAAGGCCATTAAGTCATGAACTACTAATGGTTCTCAAACACAACAAGGAATAATAAATAAGTCTAACTGATTCTATGTAATAACATGATGACAGGTCAAATACATTAAAATATATCGTAAAACATAAAATATAATTATGAATAGTAAAATCATGCATGCAATCCAGTTTCATTAATATCTTGTTATTCGAACTTCTAAACTACTCATAAAAATTATCAGCGGCTAGATAACATCTAATATAACTACGATAAAAAAGGAAATAGAAAACCATGATTGTTTTACACATGAAATGTCACCGTCTACAACCATCAACAAAAGATTATAAATTAATTTAATCCAAAATAAAATAAATTTTTTACAAAATAAGTTCCTTTAAACTATTTATAATTATTCTAAAATAATCTTTTCCTAAATAATTTAACAATTCAAAATAATCCATTTTTCCAAAATAAATTATTTTAAATTATCTATTTCAATAATTATTCAAAACCCATTCCTTTTTCCAAATAAATTCTTTTCTCATCATAATAATTCTAAAAACATCTCAAACTAACCCTTTCTACAAAATAATTTTCTTTTAAATTACTTATTATAATATCATGCGTAGATGATTATATCACAATTTAAAAACTACAACTAATCACAATACAGTCAAAATATGCATATAATGTATAATAATCTTAAAATTCAGAATTGAGCAAGATGGATCTTACCTACGAGTAAGTCGAACAAATCAACATCGACGACGCAGATCGGATCTTGCACAGGGGAGAGAGGAGGCGCTCAAGCGTAGCTGGAGTAGAGGTGGGGATGTTGGACAACGACGCGGGTAGAGGCATCATGGTTCGACGGGGCTGTCGGGGAAGAGCTTAGCGGCTGTTGGTGGGCTGTCGTCAGCGGGAGGGGTCACCGGCGAGGCGAGGAGGCGTCAGGATGGGGGTTGGAGGTGGTGCAGGCTGAGGGGGAGGAGCTCGGCATCAGACAACGATGGTAGAGAGGAGGGTGGGGAGGTGGAAGAGGCGAGTTGGCCGGAGCGCGGGCGCTCGTCAATGACAAGGGAGCGGCCAAGGGGAGGGGTGCAGGTGGTGCTAGTGTGGGAGACGGTGGAGGACAGGCGGTGGGTGGGTGAGATGAAGGCGGATGAGGTCGGCGCTGAGGGATCTGGGCGCGGGCATAGTGGTGGCGTTTGAGCGAGAGCGGCTCTACGAGGAAGAGGAGAGGGAGGCTGGCGACGACCTGGCTGGAGAGGCGGTTGCAGGGCGCAGAGGGCCGGCGGGATAGAGAGAGGAGGGAGGATGGGTCAGGGAGAGAGAGGGGACAGAGATGGCGGCGGATTTTGGGAAGAAGGAAGAGAGAGAGAGAGGCACGAAAACAAACAAACACACACACACACATATATAAAGGGATATTTAGGGTTTTGAAAAAATAATTAAAAATAATATTAATATGATATAAATTAAATAATTATGTGAAAATTATCACATTAAAATATACCAGTTATACTAATATGACAGATAATATATAACAGTAGTAATAATACAACAAATTGTACAATTAAATGAGAATAATTAATAAAAAATATAATTACTTACATTTTAAATCAAATAGTTATGGGGAAATATTTTACAAAATAAAACGTACCAGGTATACTAATACAACAGATAATACATAATAGTATAAATACTACAACTAATTGTATAATTAAACGAGAATAATTAATAAAAAAGTATAATTACTTACATTTAAAATCAAATAATTATGGGAAAATTATCTATACAATAAAACATACAAGTTATACTATGCAATAATAGTAATAATACAACAAATTGTATAAAATAATACGTAATAATAATACAACATATTTATACAAAATAATACGTAATAGTAAAAATAATACAACATATTATTCAAAATGATATGTAATAGTATCGACAACATAACAGATTAATTCCAGAAATTTTTACTGTACTAAGTTAATTTATAAATATCAAAATTATTTAAATAAATATATAATTAGATTTTTAAATCATAGAAAATTCTAGAAAATTGAGAAAATATAAATATTCTTTTAAAAATAATAATTAAATATTTTAAAATACTAGAAAATTATTTTAACTAGTATCAAAAATTCATGATCATTATACTGCACTACAAGCTGAAGTCTAATAATGACATCATGATAGATAAAAGAATGCGAAGCTTTTGAATCAACAAGATCCGAGCTAGAAAAGAAATCACTAAGAAAGCTCCGCTTGCACCATGGTCGCGCGGTACGATTGCATAAACCCTGTCGATGGCTGGCAATTGCTACGCTGATGGCGGTGGAACATATGGGACTGTCTGTCTCTTAGGAATTTCCTAGATTACACGAATCTGGCCTACTGGTTCCTAAATTCTCGAGATAGCTGGAAGTGCCTCAAATCCTCTGCTGCTGGCCGTAACCATAGCCCTGAGACTGCTGACTCTGACCTCTGTCATGCTGGCCTCCTGTTAGTGTACTGCGACAATTGTAACATGTACGCTAAATTCTACGCTGCTGCGATACTCTGGAATCATGTTGTAGGTTGTGCTCTCTTCTTATGCTATCCTTGTTGCTGGCGGTAAAATTTCTTACCCCTGTGACGCCCCTAGGTTCACACAAGGCTGCAGTCCAAGGTGAAACCAAGAATGTCAAACCTGCCATGTACCACACCGTGCAATAACATGTTTCACCATCACAATTAACATCTATCTAGTAGAATCAATAACGGGTGTAGGTAAAAAAGCAAGTAAAAGATAATACTCGAATAACTGATGAAATCTAAATAATCAAATAGATATCTCATCATCCAACAAATGGGGATACATAAACAATGTCAGAATAAATAAACTGGGGTGCTAAACAAGTCTCAAATACAAATATCTGATAAAAAGGAAATAAGGCACACAGCCATTACAACTTCTATGAAATAGTCCTCAAATGTCTAACATCAACTACAG
>BQKN01065387.1:276446-319516 GCA_022839385.1 Asparagus kiusianus
AAAAATTTACAACACGAGAATAGGTACGTCGAGCGAAATAATCCAAACAAGGAAACCCTCATGTATATACCTTACATCTCAAATTGTAAACTCCTAAATACCAAACCCAAGGTTCTAGTACAATGATAATGATAAAAGGAACTCAACAAACACCAGAGCATAATTACAGTGCTGTAACATAGTCAACGTGAATGTCACGATGTTAGTTACATGAATATTGTGTCCAAAACTACATAAGGTCATACCAAATCTACATAATCATCATATTACGAAAAGTAGTATAATGACCACATACCGGGTTAAGAACCATGTCCGAAACAAGAACTAACTATCATAGTTTTTTTCCAAATTCATGGAATAAGTGTCAATTGTCCAACACGAGGACGGAGAGGGATTATAGTCCAACACGAGGACTTCTATGGATTATAGTCCAACACGAGGACTGTAGACGTAGTAAAAGATCATTACGGTACATATAGTGAAATCTACTTATCTATCTCACAACCAAATCGATAAATAAGTCCCAAAATTATACCCCAGGTCATATATCATGCATGGATACGTAGTGGGACTAATAACTAAGGTCAAATGATCCAACAAACCCCCGAGTAGGAATAAAATACTCCAATACACCCAAAACTAGGAAACTTCAACAGAGGATCGGCGGTCGACCGATCCGGTCGACCGAACTCTGATACAAATCTTGACGGTCGGCCGCCAGGCATATCGGTCGACCGAATTTGTGTCGCGGTCGAGCGAATTGATGGCGCGGTCGACCGGAAAGATGTCGCGGTCGACCGAATCCCCGACGCGAGCTCAGCGGTCGACCGCGTCGGTCGACCACCGAGCGGACAGAACCCAACCTGGGTTCTGTCAACTGCTAAAATCTGGAACCAAAAATCTTTCGATCACATGGGTTTTTATGAATTAGGAAAAACACTGAAGATACAAAATAAATCCCACATCTTGAAATCTCTATTCCCAAAAATTTAAATTTCATGAGAATCAAAATCCAAAACATTTTAAATAGCTGTAAAGATGTTTTTGAACTCTTTTAGGCAAAAACTCAGATCTAGATCATCTTAAACAGAACATGGTGAGTTTTTAAAACATATCTAGTCCCAAATTCATATTCTATGACATAGTAAACTATTAGCTAAACAAAAATACGAATTTGGCTCCATAAAACCAATAAAAAAAACTCAGTTCTTGGCATTTAAATCAAAAGGGGTGGGGGTTGGGCAAGAAATTACTCGCCTTGGGTGCTGATGATGCCCTAGATCTGCAAGAGGTTGATCCCCTTTGCTGAGAATCCCAAATCCCACTGGAGCTCCTCAAGAATTTCCCCAAATCGCCAAATCCAGGTTAGGGTTTAGAGAGGGAAGAGGGAGAGGCTAGGGTTTACGTGAGAGGTAGGGAGAAACTCTCCTGGGTTGAGTTGGTATAAATACCAACTCCCCAACCCGACCCGAAACCCATTAGCCCAAGAACTAAAACCCGAAACCAAAACCTGTAAAAACCCTCTGATCGCTGATCGGTCGACCGCGCCGGTCGACCGCGTCGGTCGACCAATCAGCATAAAAATGCCTGCTGATGGCATTTCACATGCTGGTCATATCTCACTTGATTTCTCTCATTTATATATACCCGTTGGGTTCCCAAACACTGATAAAACTATTCATCTGATATATATATGCATATATTTATGATTATTCAACATAAGGGAAATAATTTATTATTAATAATTCACCCATATATATTATAGAGATTTTCGGGGTTTTACAACCCCACTACTGGAGCTTTCTAGATCCCGCAACAGGTCTCTTATCCTTGCTATTGTCATTATGCTGGTCATGATTCCATAATTAACTATATGCATATCTCTCCGCTTTAATCGGACTCGCTCTACTGCTTGTCAAAGAAGCAAACAAAATTTTCCCAAATAAGTGGTATTCGATGCTTAGGCAAAAATCTAAAGTTGGTTCCATCCTCTGGTGTTATCCTCTATACTGAATACATCTTACTCCGGTTTAGTACTGAGTCGTCGTTAAGAATATTTCACATATTTCTTCCATTTATAGGCTGTACATGAGTCTGGTGTGCCCTGAAACTATGATGCTCTCAGTGTCTAATGTCTTTATTATTCTTATAGAGCCAAACCTCCTACTCTGTAGTTCTATCAAGAGCTGGTTGTGGTGATGGTGAAATCTTTAGTATTGCCTCTTCAATAGGCACGACTGGTACAACTGGTGGTGAAACTCCAGAAAATGTAATATGGCTTGTTACTCTCTCCTCGAGTATTGCTAGTCTCTGCTTTTGCGATCGGCGTTATGAAGTCGATCAGATACTGTGGAGCCTGTTGCGGCTTGGGCTCTGCTTGCCCAACTCTCCGGGTATGAGTTTTATCTCGACCGTATCCTCATCCCGACATTTATAATATCAAGAGGAGAGCTTAATGGACATAGTAAATGAGGTCGCAAATATATATACATAACATAACGTATCACATAGTATTCATGCAAATACTTTTCAATCAAAGTAAGGTAGTCATAAATAAAATTTTCGTAATTTTTGAGGTATACGTATTACGTCCTCACTCATTCTAGGAATTCCTAGTGAACTCTATAAATGAATCCTAGGAAACTCTATCCTAGCTCCACGACTCAACACAGGATGATCCTAAGGATGCTGGAACTAGAGCTCTGATACCAATTGCGACACCACTGGGTTCACACAAGGCTGCAGTCCAAGGTGAATCCAAGGATATCAAACATGCAATGCACCCATATTGTGCAATGACATATTTCACCATCATAGAAATATCTCTCTAGTGGAATTAAATAAAATAGTACATGTAGAAGCAGATATAAAAGAGATGAACATAAGAAATCAGACATTGAAGTAAATGATAAGTCTCATAAATGGTCAAGTCTCAACTAAGTAAAGTTATTCAACAATCTGATACAAAAAGATAAACGTCTCAATACACTGAGTCAAAAGAAAATACATAGGCTCTCAACTCTCAAAATAAAATGCAAATCTAATAATCCACTAAATACAAGACTAAACATCGGTGGAGCAAAAGTAACTAATAAATAAAATGATAGCGACTATACTGAAAGTCTATCAACCTGCGGCTCTCTGAAACTCTGCTCCGCTACCTAAAAAGAAGTTTAAAACAAAAAGAACAACAACAAGAGCATCGGAATGTTATAGCAAGATCATCTCTATTCGTTCCCAGGGGAAGGACTACTAAGTATGATGGAGGCTCTACCTATAAGTGCATAGTCTACCTAGAATATTTTTCTCGTATCTAATGGAATCAATATTTAGACACCTACAAAACAAGACGTAGTATGTCAAGCAAAATAATACAAACAAGGAAACCCTCATGTATATACCATATGTATAAAATTGTAGATACCTAAACATTAATACCATACTAGAAATAACCAATCTAAAGAAAATCAATAATTAGAAACCCACAATACGAGATTGGTACGTCGAGCAAAATAATCCAAACAAGGAAACCCTCATGTATATATCATACGTCTCAAATTGTGAATCACTAAATATTAACTCCAAAACTAAGAATAAATGAATACAAGAAAGATAATACAGGAAATACAACCTCATACATCTCCAAAAATATCATATCAACTCATATCAACTCCTCATACTACCCTTAGTGGGTAAAACATATATCGACACACTCGTGTGAAATACTTTCACAATGGATCATATCGATTATGTCAATATTCACCTACACTTAGGTTATTTATCAAATGTCCTTCTCTGGAATACTTTAACTCATCGTACCCTCGTGCAGAGTGGTAATTAGATATATCAATTCATTGCACTCCCGTGCGGACTAATAACTAGGTATGTCAATTCATCGCACTCCCGTGCGGACCAGTAACTAAGTATTCATCAGATAACCATGGGGACCGATAGTTAAGTATATCAACCTCTGCGCATCTTTGTGCAGACCGATAGATAGGTATTTCAACCTCTACGCATCTCCATACGGACCGATAAATAGGTATATCAACCTCAGCGTATCTCCATGCGGACCGATAGATAGGTATATCAACCTCTGCGCATTTCCATACGGACCGATATATAGCTATATCAACCTTTGTGCATCTCCATAGGATCGATAAATAAGTGTAGTTTATCTGCGGTCTTGTTGTAGGACCCAACTAAAGCACTCAGAGTATAGTCCATCCGCGGTCTCATTGCGGGACCTGACTAACCCCACCTAACCGATCATAATTATAATATATATAATAATAGCCATTACTCTTAACGATTGTAACCTATTTGGATACCCCAAATAATGTAATTATGCGTACTCAATCCCCGTACGTGTACTCCTCGAACTATGCGTGAATATCAGCTCACGTCTTGTACAAAAATGCTCACCAAACGAACACACAAGCAAAATGTTTAATCTCACAAAAACCGACCTGATCAGTCGACCGACAACCTCATCGGTCGACTGATAGGGTCATTCATAAAACAATAAGGAAAACACGAGCCCGTAAGTCGACTGATGACAACTTTAGTCGACTGAAAAAGCTAAAAATGCACAATTTGTTCTTCTCTCGTGTTTCCTTCAAAAACTAAGATTTTTATCAGATTATATGAATAAAACTTGATTCCATTGTCATGTATACTTAACCAGGAGTTTGTTTAAACAAGATGAATCACATGAACACATAGATCTAGGGTTTAAAAATCAACCTAATTCTTATTTATTTTGACAATCTAAAGCATATAAATCTTATTAAACTATAATTAACTCATTAAAATAAATTCTAATGATCATGATCATGTTAATATACTAGTTTTAGATTTGTTCTATTGTTCTTGACATGAGTTTAGGGCATGAACATCATAAATTAAGCTCTAACACGTTAGATCTTACCCTAAATATGAAATTGGACACATATATTACATAAAAACATGTTTTTAATCTAGGGATAGGTCTGGATAGAGGTAATGTTACCTTAATCTCGTGTACAAGCCTCTGAAATGAACAGCAAGCGATCCAAAGGTGTAAACAAACCGTTCTCTCTTGCCATACGTTGATGATCTCGCCCTCGTGTCAGTATTTTGCTTCACAAAGCTCACAAGAAATTGATTTATGGTTTTTGAGGGAATAAGGTGGCTTCTAGAGTTCAGATATATCATCAAAGAGAAGAATTTTTTTTTATAAAAATACAGGTATTTATAGAGGCAAACCTGAAATAAAACTCGTTTGACCTGAACCAGGAAACCTAGTCTGACTGGGAATATCAGCTTTGGTATTTTGGCTATAACTTTCTCATTTAACCTTAAATTGAGATGATTTAAGATTTGTTGGAAATCTATTGAAAATACCTACAAATTTTGTCTTTTGAGTTTTTCCATATTCGAACCACATTGGTGTGTAAAATACGTATTCTCTTAACTGGTCATTTTTCTAGATTTCAGGCTCGTGTATATAGTGCATGATATCACTCCTATATTCATATATATACATTGAATTGATCTAAAATCAATTTCTAGTATACTCAAATATCAATAAATATTATTTATCACCATATAACACATTTATTATTATTTATCACCATATTTCAAATTCACAGGGTTTTATATTTACTGGATTCCAGTAATCATACTAAGCCAAGAAATGAGATTTTTTTTTCTAATAAGCCTTAACTCAAGGAATAAGTTCAAATTTTACCTCTTGGGTGAATCAATTGAGCTTCATGGTACGTTGATCGAAAATCTTAATTTGGTATAAGAATCTCGAACATGTTGTCGCCTTTTGACAAATAAGTTGTTATAAACTGAAATATCAATACATGCGTTATATTATGCATCTTTATTTTGTTTGCATGCTACTGGAAAACATATATGTATTTATTATTTTTAAGAATAAGTTGTTATAAACTGAAAGGATTATAACGCACACCGCTATTTATTGATTAGGGAGTAAATCCCTGCAAAAGAATCCGAACGCCTTGTTGCCTTGAGACTTTAACGCTTACTCATTAAATACTTGATATATTATAAATAGTTGTTAACATATTGCTAAGTATTTATTGGTTTATTAACATTAAATGTTTAATATTACTATTAATCTAATTATAAATATTTATTTTTTATTATCATTTCTTTAGTACATGTTAATAAATAGTATTATATTGAGTTATTATTGTATATAATAGAGAAGGAGTTTAATTGAATTAATTTTCTAATGACAGTGAATGTAAATTGGAGGTGTATTTATTACATTTAATTTAATTGGTGGTTATGATAGGAAATGAGAATGCGAACAATCTCTACCATGTCGGTATCAACTCATCAAACTGGTTGTATAAAAAAATGACTGCCTACGTATCCTCTTGCCCAAAGAATCAAGCATCACGTAGTTCACCCAAATGACCTCTAAAAGGCCCCCAACACTGAAAAATGTTCAATAACTCCAAACAATGGCCAAATTTCACCCCGGTGATAACTTTGGTCAACATATCTGCTAAATTGTCCTTTGTGTGGATCTTCTCCAATATAATATCTCCATCATCCAAGACGTCTTGAACAAAGTAGAATCTAACATCAATGTGCTTTGTGTATACATGATATACCTGGTTCTTTGCTAAATAAATAGCTGTCATTCTATCACAATTCACCCTGATGGTCTCCTATGCAATTTCCAAGTCTTCTAATAATCCCTGCAACCACAATGCCTCCTTTACAGCTTCAGTCAATGCCATATACTCAGCTTCCATAGTGGAGAGAACCATTGTAAACTGAAGTGTACACCTCCAACACACCGGTGCTCCTACTAATGTAAATACATATCCAGTAGTAGACCGACGCTTGTCGAGGTCCCCAGCATAATCTGAATCTACATATCCAACACAATCCTGCCTATTTCCCTCATTCTTCTTAAATACCAAACCAACATCAACGGTACCTTTGATATACCATAGAATCCACTTCTTGGTCGACACTTCTCGGGGTCATACATGTACCTGGACACCATGCTCATAGCCTGTGATAAATCTGACCTTGTACACACCATCGCATACATTAAGATACCCACTGTATTGGCATATGGAACTTTGGACATATAGTCACGATCCTCAACAGAAACAAGTGACGTCTTAGCTGAAAGCTTAAAGTGGGGAGCCAATGGAGTACTCACCACCTTGGTATTGCCATCAAAACTAAATTTCTTTACAAGTAGCTCCTTTGTGTCAACTTCAACCTCCCCTTCACGCTGTCTCTCTCAATCTCCATACCTAATATCTTTTTTGCTTCTCCAAGATCCTTCATCTCAAATTCGGATGACAGTTCCTTTTTCAACTTCCTAATAGCTAAAGTATTCGGGTCATATGGGCTCCTCGTGTACCTTTGGCCACTCATGAAACTTTCGAATCTCTTGTAGCATTCTCGTGGTGATTGCTTCAATCCATAAAGAGATTTCTTCAGTTTACATACTAAATCTTCCTTGTCTGTAACTCTAAAACCCATCGGTTATGACATATAGATCTCCTCTTCTAAATCTCCATGTAAAAAGGCTATTTTTATATCCATCTGGACCAAATTCAAATCTAGCTGTGCCACCAATACTAATAGTATTCTTATCGATGAATGCTTCACAACAGGTGAGAATACCTTGTTGTAATCAATGTCCTCAAGTTGGGCATACCCTTTGGCAACCAATCTGGCTTTGTATCGAATGTTCCTATCAGAAGATTCTTCTTTTCTTGCATATACCCACTTGCATCCAATTCCTTTCTTACCCTTTGGTAATTTTGCAAATTCCCAAGTGTCATTCTTTTGAAGAGAATGTATCTCCTGCTACATAGCTTTCCTCCACCTGATTGAATCAGAGTCTGACTCTGCTTCCTTATATGTAGAAGGAACCAAATCATCAATGGCCTCCACTGACAAAGCATATGCAATCATTACATCATCATATCTAGCTGGCCGATGAATATGTCTTCTTGTTCTATTAGCTACAATGGACTCCTGAACATGATTCTGTTCCTGAATCCCAATATCCACTGTATCCTCCACCTGCCCATCTATCATATCTTCTCTCAGTGTCACCTCTGTAGGAGCCTCAATAGATATAATTGTTAGCCTTTTTGTTTTGATAATAATTAATAAATAATTTACAACTAATATTGTTTGTCTAGTGTTTGCGTTTTTGTATTTATTCTAGACAAACAATACGTTGGAGGTTGAATGGATTGTGCCATAACGATCATATCAAATGGAGGTTGGCGGAAATATTGGAGTGAAGCCAATGCATTCAAGTCAAGTTCAAGTTCAAGCTTCATCCGCAAGTATACCAAGAAGAGCTTTGTTGAAGATCATAAGCTTGGGTATATTTAGTTTAGGTTTTATATTATGTGTGTTTAGTACTTTAAGCTCAATATCATATACACACATATTTTATTGGTTTCTATGTATATTATATATAGTTATATATATATACACATTTTGGTTTTTAGTTTTCAAGTTTATATTAATATGAATTTGAAAAATATTGTGTTTTTGGTTCATAGACTTAAAAAACTATAGTTTAAACTTTTTATCAAGTCTATAAAGCCATACAAGAGTTTTCAAAACTTTGGTTTATGTCAAACATCAAAATTCAAGTATCTCATGTTTTTATGTTTTGGACATAATTACAAAATAATGATATTTTACAAATGGGAGGTGATTCTTGAAAATCAGTTTTTGTAACATGGGTATTATGATGTCTACAATCATTTCCTAAAGGTTTATATTTTTCTGATTTAATTTGCTATTTTTAAAAGAGGTTTGAAAATCAATTTTACTATTTGATTCAGGCTGATAACCTGTTATCAGTCGACTGGTAAGTCGATTGACGTGTTGACTGAAGAATATGTCTGGAATCAATAAAAGTTTCTGTTTTATTTTGGTCGATTGACCAGTCGACTGATGATCCATCAGTCGACTGATAAATATCGCCAGTCGACTGATAAATATCGTCAGTCGACTGATAAGCTGAAAAATGCCTGTAATGGTCAGCTCATCAGTCGACTGATCAGTCGACCGACGGCATAACGACTAGTTTTTCCAGATTTTCATGTTGCCATTATTTTGTCTTTTTGCTAGGATTTCTTGGGTTTTTGGGCTTTGACTTATGATCCTATATATACCCCATGCCCTCTAACATTCTGAGGTAATTAAGAAAGTTTTTAAACAATTTTAAAGGGTGTTTTAAAGTTTGTTTAGTGTGTTTACAAGTTTTGTTTGTGAAGATATTTTCACAAGAGGAAGAAGAGATCATCCTTATGTGTTTGAGCTTAAACTAATGTCTCTCTCTCTCTCTCTCTCTCTCTCTCTCTCTCTCTCTCTCTTGTTATTCATTGGAGAAGTTTTCTAACTCAAACTCTAGCTTTACATTTATATACTTGTTTGATTATCATTGTTTTAAGCTAGATTTCATATTTGAGTTTAGTATTGATTTCACTCATTGTTTACACACACCCACTTGAGCTTAAGTATTTTCACACATAGTATTATTAGGGTTGTGAGAGTTGTAATAATTGAGTGTGAGCCTACATAGAGTTCTCATCCATTATAGAGAATAAATTTGTTGTATTTGTGCTTAATCTGTGAGATCACTTTGTAATACACTAGTACACCGAGAGAAGTGTGTGGTGAGATACGGGATCGTCTCAAGAGGAGTGGGGTAGGTGGTAATACCTAGAGAGAGGTTGTAATTCCTAACACTTGAGGGGGACACGGGCTAGAGACCAATACTTAGAGGGTGTATAGTGTGATTGAAAAAGTGTGGATTATAAAGTTTTCGGTGAGCTAGAAAACCGAGTGTGAGGTGTAAATGTTTTCGGGTGATTGTTGAAAACCCGGTGTGATAGTGGATTTCTCCTCGGGAGTGGGGAGTGGAGACGTAGGACAAAATGCCCGAACTCCATGATCATTTGATTGTGTTTGAGTTTGCTTTGGCATTCATTTATATTTGTGCTCATTGCTTATATCGCCATTGTCTAATACTTTTTGTGTATATTTCCCTATCACATTTATAGTTCATTTATTTTACCCTTTGTTGATATTGCTTATCCTTGCTAATAATTCATTGTATTTCTTATTTGCTAGGATAATTTGTTAATTAGTTTTAATTAGCATAAAATCGGATTATATTAACATAAACCCTATTCACCCCCCCTCTAGGGTTCTTTCCTAGTGGCATCATGGTGCTTTCAATTGGTATTAGAGCTTGGTGCTCTTTGATTTAATGTTTAATCGCCTTGAGTTAAAGATTCAAGTTATATTGCGCTAGTCTAGTTTTTGATTGCATTTGTATTGATTGCATATCAATTACTTTTTATAAAAGACAGAACCTAAAAGCAACAGTAAACCGATTATTATATTGCTTTATATTGCCTTTTTTTACAGATCCAAAGCTCCCCAGCTGTTAAACCAAGCTACAGTGCCCCGTTTAAATTCAAACAAAATAATGTAAATTAATTTCCCCCCTAAGCTGTCTTCTCCCATCTATTTGAACTTCCCTCCAAACCGATTTTCCCCCTCAGATGGAGAAACTTCTATATTTAACATTCATAATTGACTCAAACAAAAAATTGCTCTCCTCTAGCTCAGGTAATTACACAACTTATTACATTCATGTTTCTTCCTTTAAATAATCCCAGTAATTTCTTCCTTTCAATGTTGCATGTTACATGCTTTCAATGTTGCATGTTGATCTTAATATCATTGTCCTCAACTAGAATTCTGAAACATGATCATAGCACTAACCAACACACATCAAATCACTATAGCAACATCTCAAACATGTTCAGCCAATAACCGTCACAACCAAAAAATAAATGAAAAAAACCAAATATTCCAAGAGTTGTCGCAGAAGAAATCATCAAGAAGCTTTATGAAAATCATGACTTTAAATAGATATTACCTGCAATTGACGACATCTACCGCCTCCTTCTTCACAATCAATAACATATTGAAATAGTTTGTCATTGGCAATATGATTAGTTTGTCATGTATAAGACGATGCTGTCGGTAAAATTACTGATTCATGTAGTTTTTTATGTAGGAGATGACGTTGTTAAGAAATTACACACCCGAATAGTTTGTCTTATTGTCGTTTGCATAGCCAACCAAGTTAATCATGTCACTGTCCTGCAAACCATGAGTAATGTATAATTACATAGCCAACAAAGTTAATCATTTCACCGTCCTGCACTATCTCATGTCTTAAAAGTTTAATAAATGTTGCATAACTGATTAAATCAATATTTAGCTACAGATTAAACGACGCAAAGATGGCGCTTGTTAACTACACAAGACTTAGTTTGTCATATTGTTGTTTGCATAGCCATAATCATGTCACTGTCCTGCAAGCTCTCATGTCTTAAAAGTCAAATAAATGTAGCATAACTGATTAAATCAACATTTAGCTACAGATTAAACGACGCAAAGATGGCACTTGCTAACTACACAAGCCTTTGTTTGTCATATTGTCATTTGCATAGCCTTAATCATGTCACTGTCCTGCAAACTCTCATGTCTTAAAAGTCAAATAAATGTAGCATAACTGATTAAATCAATATTTAGCTGCAGATTAAACGACGCAAAGATGGCGTTTGCTAACTACACAAGCCTTAGTAATTTAACTACCAAAGACAACGATGCAATTATTAAGGTAAGGGTGACTAGAATTTGGGACAATGTCAATATCAAGAATGAGGATATATTCGGCTTGCATCTAACACTATTGAATGAAATGGTAAGCAACAATATATTTAATTTAACATGTTTATTACTCTTCGTACGTCATTTTGATCGAACAATAATACATATTTCAATTGCATAGGACACTCACTGTCAAGGGATAATCAAACATACTGAGATGTCAAGGTTCAGTTTAGTGCTTGAGGAGGAAAAGATCCATGTGATATCAAAGTTCAGAGTACTTACCGTATTTGGCAATTACCAAACGACGGAGAGCAAAATACTCATCTGTTTCTGCAGGCAAACAGTGGTTAGAGTTCTCCAAGTGGACGATGACAACATTGCAAAACATAAATTTGACTTTGTTCATTTCAATGAACTATACTTACATAAAGATAAGAATACATTTCTAAGAGGTGGTAATTAATGGCCTTATTTGATTTACAGTTGCTAATACATGAACATGAACATGAATGCTAAGTTATTATGAATATACTATAACAGACATTGTAGGCATTGTGAAGTAAGTCTA
This sequence comes from Asparagus kiusianus, assembly GCA_022839385.1. Taxonomy (NCBI): domain Eukaryota; kingdom Viridiplantae; phylum Streptophyta; class Magnoliopsida; order Asparagales; family Asparagaceae; genus Asparagus; species Asparagus kiusianus. The sequence continues at coordinate 288,727 of BQKN01065387.1, forward strand.
TCCGATAGGAGAGTCCACAAATTCTGGGAAAATGTCCACACGTAGATATATTAAACTAATAGATGAACAATACGATTGTATTATTATAACTTAACCTAATTAGAAGTTCAAAGACATGTTAATAGTTTAATATGAATCATTTTTTTACAGGCATGATGAGTGTATGGTCACATTATGGAATAAACTAGCAATCAACTTTGACTCCAGCTTTAAAGATCATGATACAAATAATGTTGTTATTGTGGTGACTGGAGTTTTAGTTTAAAACTTCAGAGGTAGAATTTAGATCGCCGTTCATGGCATTTTTAACATTCAGAAATATAAATATTCTTTAACCTTTATATGCATGTATTGATACATAGGTAACAATACGGTTTCATCAACGACATCAACAAAAGTATACTACAATATTGATGAAGCAAGAGTTCAAAAATTACTACAAGGGTAAGAAGGTTACACAATACATCGTTGAAACTTTGTGTAACATAACTTCTAATTAATTAATTTGGAACTATCGATACTACTGATAATAACTTCTTGGTTATACATGTAGGAATACTCACAATGAAAATAACTTACAGTTAGTGACTTCGTCTGTGAATTTCTCTGATACTCAACCAGAAACAATCAAGGCCACAGAAGCAACACTTTATGAAGTTGTATATTTTGATGCTCCAGGAACTTCACATGTATTACATATTTATTAATTTTTGGAAATAATGAATAGATCATTGAAGACTACAGGCTAAAACCACCTCTTTCACTTATAAAAGCTACATCAAAATTGCTGAGTACATGAAAATAGATAAAAAGATTGGTAATAAAAGCTATATGATAATTACTGAGTACATGAAAATAGATTGGTCATGTAGGATACAAGCTGAAACCAGCTCTTTTAAATTAGAGCTAAACAAGCTCAAAATCATCATAGTATTTTATGAATATTTACTAGGGGTCAGGATATAAATAGATTGGTCACAAAAGATTGCCTCTCCTATAAATGTATGATAATGATGCAATGTAGGCTGCTATTATGAGTCATTACCTAACCTAAACATTGTTATTTTAATGTAGGTTGCATTCCACAATAAGTTGCCTCGCCTAAGCTTTGATATCACATTGTAATAAAAAAGTCGGCTGCTATTATAATGGATTACCACACCTAAACACTATAATCTCAATGTAGGTTGATTTCCACACAAAATTGCCTCGCCTAAGCATTTCATATCTAGTAATACATAATTAATATAGGATGCATCATCAGATTCTTATGATCATCATTGCCCACCTAAGAAAACATAAAGCAAAAGAGCTCATACCAGAATTGATTACCAAAGAACCTGAGGATCATTGATCTCAAACCGCGCATTATATTATATACCAAAAGAAGCGAACAACCATTACCTCAATGTAAGCACAAATAAGCAACATGCTCAATTAGCAACAAGAATTAGTAAAGCCTCTTTCAATGTTGCACGTTGCATGTTACCTGAGTTCAAAGGCTATATCAATATATATCAATATCAATTGAAATTTTTAGACATGATCAGAGCACCAACCAACACACAAAAAATTACATATGTAGCAACCTCTCAAACAAGTTCAGCAAGCCAAATGATAAAACCAATAAAGAAATGAAAAAAACAAATATGTAAGAGTTTTTGCAGAAGAAAACCCCTCCAAGCTTAGGAAAATCATGAATCACTAATTTATATAGATATTACTTGCAAATTGACGCCTCTCATATTAACGTTATGAAGTTGTATATTTCAATGATGCAGGAAGTTCAAAAGGTAATGATAAATCTGTTGATTTATTTAAAGTATAACTACATTATTGCTAACTGCATTCTAATACCAGCTCTTTTAATTATAGGAGTATTTTTATATGCGATGTGCAAATCATTGGAGTTGTGAAGGAACTGGATTGGCGTTATGTTGGATGTCCAGATTGTGCCAAAAAAACACCATCAACTTTGGGGAAAGTCTGGTGCAGGTCATGTAATAAAGAAGTAATGGTACAACTCAGGTAGACATTCAGTTATACATTTTTTATGAAAGTTATTAATTAAAAAGCACATGAAAATTTATGCGCAAAAATTTCTATGTTAATGACTATATAAATCAGGTACAAAGTTACAATAGAAGTGGAAAGATCATTCCGCAATTACGACATTTGTACTCTTCAACAAAGAAGCTGAAAAATTAATCAAGATTTCTGCTTATGAGCTGAAAAAAATGTAAAAAAGGTAGTTAATTACAAAATTTTAAGTTAACATTTATATTTATATTATAAGTATCGGCGAACATATGTAATAGGGTTGTTTACATGCTTTAGGTAAATGGGAAAGAGCTATTCCCTGATATTATCCTAGCTATCATTGGAAAGACAACAAAGGTGCATGTGAGGTCAACAAGATATAATTATGCAGAGGGTAACGAGGGATTTACAATTTCTAAAAAATTATTCATTGAATTGTTGATAACAAGCAACATGAAGATAACAACATAATTCAGGACATCGTAAGATTTTAAAAATATTTTTGAAATATAAATAGACATTAATAACATGAAGGAGTTTTATTGATTATTTCATTGTTTGGTTATAGGCTACGCAGGAGTCAACAATTATAAATCTTACCGATAAGTTTCCTCCAGCAACACCATTCCAGAGTCAAGCACAACGGTTAGATTTCACTCTAATATCAAAACCACTACTTACTCCAAAGATTGAGAAAAAAATTTAAAAGTAGCCCATTGAAATTTAGCAACTTGAATGACATGACAAACGACAATGTTCAGGAAACAATCAAACCACCAAAAGAAGAAGGTAAATTCCAACTTTATCTATCTTTTTCTACAAAAAAGTTGATAAGACCCATATTTAACTATGTACAATAATTTATTACTGCAGAATGTAAGAAGAGAAAGATAAGAAGGCAAAGTTCAAAGCGGAAAAGTGCTGAAGTAGAAGAATGATTAGTATGTTAGATAGTATTTTGCAATGTGTACATGAAGACCCTTTTTGGAAAGGAAAGACACTAATTTAGGATTGTCCAACAAAGACAAAGGAAAAAAGAACGACTTTTGGAGACTAATATGGCAACTTCATCTCAGATTTTAATATCCACAGACATCAATAACTTTGTTATGCATGTCTGAATATATTATGTCTTTGTAATTTGAATAAATATGAAACAATGTTCAGCAGGTAGGTCATGTTTAATGATATATTTAACATAAAATGTTATGTTCTGACCATGTTGGTAGTTTTTTTCCTGCAACGTAAAAATATATACGGTCATGCGCTAATGTTCCTAATGAGTAAATGAATGAATTCAATAATAAATAGATCAGCTGATAAATTATTAAAGTCTCAAACATACAAAACATGACATTATTGAGAGATGAGGAACATATGAATTTGCGATGCCAATTAAGTCAATTATGGAAATAAGAACTCTAAAGTACCGCAACAATTTACCACATATATTAGAGAATTAATTACTTACAAATAGAAGAACACTTGCCCAAAAAAAACTACAGATATCTACAAGGAAGGAGCTGACTTTAGATGACTCAAGATATTATTAATGGAATACTCGATCCAATAAAAAATGCTACTGATTTCCAGTTCACTTTGCTTTCAACTTCAACGGTATATAAATATATAATCTCATATACATATGAGAAGTGATGATCATGAATAAATTCAATAATGAAATAATAGATAAATGAATAGCAGGAATGGTAAACGAATGATCGACAAAGATAAACTGAATAATAAACATACAATAATTACAGTCAAAAGCAAATACAAATTAATCAGCTACTTAAAAAACAATTAGCAAGCAGAATAACACTCAAATTTATTTTTAAAAACAATTATCAACAGTCTTAGTATTTCTGGATATCTCTCTATCAGTCTTAATCAACTATCACACAATTACAGTTATAATACGAATCACATCAGTTGTCTTTGACAATGAATTTGAAATTCAAAAAGCAATATTGTACTAAAATAATATATTTCCCACAAAATTCACAAATGTTCCCTACAAGTCCATATAAAAATAAACTTTCTTCTTACTTCACTCAAAACAAAACAAGATATTTTCTTAGCACACCAGGTAATTCCAGATTGTTTCCTTAATTCTACCTTTTCATATTATCTTCATTTCACTTTAATTATTTTCAGTTTGTTTACTCAATTATGTAAACCACTACTAACCAAACTTTATAATATTACAAATGTTGTTCAGGACTTTTTAGGTATAATAACATTTGAAGATGATTCATCAAGGTGGAAAAAACTGTGTATAACTTCTAGGAACGTGTAATTGAGACTCATACCTTCTCCAACAACACTCTGCAAAATACAGGTAAACAATAAATTTTTGCAAGTTTTGGTAAATTCCAATATGACAACACTAAACAACTTTTTATTATAGTCACAAATATGGTTACCAAAAAGTTGACGTCAAGACAAAGAAGAAGGCAGGAAAATTATAAATTAATCAGTGTAGTTGATCATGCAGAACACCTACATTCTATGGCTCCATAGTCTAAATGTATATTCACAAATAAGAGAAAAATTAATGATCTCAGCAGTGGAAATACATGCAATGTACAAACAAGGATAACTAAGAAGACTAAGGGTATGGTGTATAAACTCATTTAACTAAAATTAATGCATTGATGTTAGCATGCAATGCACTTAAACGTAATTTTCCTTACAGAGGACAATGATGATATTCTTGACTTTGGTCCTCCACGTTGGACTTGCAAGCATTGTCATGCAATGCTATGGTATGAAGAGAGAGCTGAAAAATCCCGATGCTCTAAAAATCCAACTTTTTCTTTATGTTGTCGGAAAGGAACTGTGAAGTTTTCATTGCTTGAACAACCACCGCATTTACTTAAAGAACTAATATTGCCATCAGGAGGTCGAATGAGTGCACATTATAGAGAATATATCAGGTCATACAATGCTATGTTTGCGTTTACCTCAAGTGGAGGAAAAATTGATAATATAGTAAACAATGACGGAGGCCCATATTGTTTTCATTTAAATGGACAGAATCATCACAGGATCGAATCACTCAAACCCATTCTTGGAAATAGTCCAAAATTCCTACAATTGTACATTTATGATACAGACAACGAGATTGTAAATTGAATGGAAGCTGTTAATGACTCAGAACAGTTAAAAACTCAAATTATGCATGGACTTCTAGCAATGTTAGATACTTATAATGAATTGGTTAAGAGTACACGAATGGTACATGACCGAATTGCCGAAGCTGATTTAATTCCAGTGAAAATGGTAATGAAATCTTCAAGGAGTGGAGATGGTCGGGTACAAAATGTGCCAAACTCTTCAGAAATTGCCAGTTTGATAGTTGGTGATATTGAAGAAACAGTTGGCCATCGAGATATTATCAATGATGATAGAGGTCTAGGATTGACAAGAATTAGTGATTTACACCCAAGTTTTATGGCATTACAATACCCTTTACTATTTCCTTATGGAGTGGATGGTTATAGATTGGGTGTAAATTTGATACAAATAGGAGAGACTGATTATAAAAAGAGAAAGAACGTAACAATAATGGAATATGTAGCTTTTAGAATACAACAACGCTTGAATGAAGGGCATACATTGATAAGATCAAGAAAATTATTTCAAACTTACATAGTAGACATTGTAACATGCATAGAAGAGTATAGACTTCACTGGGTAAAAAGAAATCAGAGCAAAATAAGAGCAGAGCTATATTGTGGATTGAAGGATGCAGTGTTCAGAGGAGATATAGAAGGTTCGTAAGTTGGGCAGAGAATTATTTTACCTTCATCTTTCACTGGAGGTCCAAGATACATGACCCAAAACTATCAAGATGTCATTGCTCTTTGTCGTGTTCTAGGGAATCCTGATTTGTTTATCACTTTTATATCAAATCCAAAATGGAAGGAGATAAAAGCATGCCTAGATGAAATTGGTGGTCAGAGAATGGAAGGAAGACCTGATATTGTGGCGAGAGTATTCAAGATGAAGTTGGACCATCTCATGGAGGATTTGCAAAAAAAGGAGCATTTAGGTAAAAGTCAAGCAGGTTAGTATTCAAGTAAATGACTATTAAATATACTCTCTTATGATTACTCATAATGCAAGTAAATCTATTGTTTTTTCTATTATTAATACAAGCTTTATTATGTGCTCATGATGTAATTTTAATTTGTAAAACCATAAAATTTTTACAGTCCCGGGACATTTGAGAATATTTATGGAGAATAACATTTATAAAAAATAGTAGTATTTACTATTATTATAAGATTTTTATCTTTTGTGTAGTTGTGTAATCCACAAATCATATTTATAAATTTACAAATGTTTATCTATACAAACCAGTTATGTAGCTACTGAAAATATGGCCACTAACTTGCCCAGTTTTTTCTAAGACTATAATCACAATATTTTTTTGGTGATACAATGAATGCTATGAATTTGTAACATTTATGAAGTCTAATGAGAAATCTTTTCTTCAACATATTTCATGCAGTGGTCTATACAGTAGAATTTCAAAAAAGAGAACTTTCACATGCTCACATATTACTATGGCTAGATGCCAAAAATAAGTATCCAACACCTTCTTCAATTGATAAAATTATCAGCAAAGAAATACCTAATAAAGATATTGATCCATTGGGATATGATGTAGTAAGTCATTTTATGATACATGGTCCCTGTGGTATAGCAACTACAACGACTCCCTGCATGCAAAATCAGAAATGTACAAAAGCACTTTCCCAAAAAATACATAAGTGAAACAATTATACCAGAAAGTGATTTTGCAATATATAGGAGAAGAGAAAATGATGAAATATGGATGTTGAAAAATAGTAAAAAAGTAGACAACGGTTATGTTGTGCCTTATAATCATAAGTTGTTAGTCAAGTATCAAGAACACATTAATGTTGAATGGTGTAAGGTCAATCGATCAAATATCCGTTTAAATATATAACTAAAGACCCCGATCATGCTTCCATATCAATTAAATCATCAAAGAGAGATGCAAATACATCAAACGATTCTCTGCCTATAGATGTGATACAGTACTATTTGAATTTTAGATATTTATCTGCACCGGAGGCCATATGGAGAATTTATAGCTTTGACATTCATCATAGATTTCCTGTAATGGAAAGATTTCCATTCCATCTGCCTGAACAGTAACAAATCATTTACAAAGACACTGATGACTTGAGACAAATTATAAATCATATTGAAGGTAATCAAACCAAGTTCGTGGGATGGATGGAAGCAAATAAATTATACCCAGAAGCAAGAAAACTAACATATGCTAAGTTCCCATCAAAATTTGTATGGAAAACAGATGAAAGAAAATGGAAAATTCGAGAAAAGGGCCAAAGTATAGGCAGAGTAATATATGCACATCCTACAATAGGTGAGAGGTTTTATCTATACTTACTTTTTAACACTGTTCGAGGACCTACATGCTTTCAAGATATCCTTAAGCATGATGAAATTGTTTATAATACATTTACAGAAACATGTACAATTTTGTGATTGCTAGAAGATGATATAGAATGACAATATGTGTTGACTGAAGTATCATATAACGCATCAGGACGACAAATGAGACAAATATTTGCAAATCTTCTATTATATTGTCAAGTTGTTAACCCTAAAAAATTATGGGAAGATAACTGGAGGTACCTTGCAGAGGGATTTTAGAAATACAAATGAGATTGCTACATATGTCAAATTTGATAATATCAGATCAACAGTTGCAAAATCAAAATCTAGCAGAAATTGAATACTTGCTGCGACAAAATGGTAAAAGCCTAAGTAAATTTAATGGTATGCCACAGCCCGACAACAATTTAATGAAACATTGTATAGATAAAGTAATTAGTGAATAATTAAACTTTGGCAGAGATCAACTAAGAGAAGAACATGAAAACCTCTTTAAAGGAATGAATATCCAACAAATGAGAGTCTATGATGAGGTAATTGAGTCTGTAAATAACAAGACAAGTGGATTATACTTTTTGTATGGCCAGGGAGGAACTGGAAAAACTTATGTTTGGAAATCTATAATTACAAGACTAAGATCTGAAGGTAAAATTGTTTTGGCTGTTGCATCATCTGACATAGCATCCGTGTTATTACCTTGTGACGCCCCTGGGTTCACACAAGACTGCAGTCCAAGGTGAAACCAAAAATGTCAAACCTACCATGCACCACACCGTGTAATAACATGTTTCTCCATCACAATTACTATCTCTCTAGTAGAGTCAATAACAGGTGTAGGTACAAAAGCAAGTAAAAGATAATACAAGAGTCGACTGATGAAATAATAGAGATCAAATTAATATTTCATCATCTAACATACTGAAGTACAAGTCAATGTCTGAAATGAATAAACTGGAACTTCTCAACAAGTCTCAAATATAAATATCTGAATAAAAGGAAATAAGGCACACAACCTTTATAACTTCTAGAATAAACTCTCAAATGTCTAACAAAAGTCTACAGTGGAGTTCAAAAGAAAAATATAACTAAAATAAACGGCTGAAGCTAAAGTGCGTCGCCATCAACCTGCGACTCTCCAGGCTCCTGGCTCGTTTCCTGAAAGGGGGAGGGACAACGAGTGTCAAAACGTTAGCGAGCAACATCACAACCAACCCCAAGGGAAAGGGCTCGTTGTATACAAAAAATACAGTTATAATATATATAATCACTGATCCTATTTAGGAAATTACAACACGAGCATAAGTACGTCGAGCAAAATAATCCAAACAAGAAAACCCTCATGTATATACTATGTAGCTCAAATTGTAAATACCTATGTATAAGAGGATTTTAGTATCTAGGAAATTACAACACGAGCATAGGTACGTCGAGCGAAATAATCCAAATAAGGAAACCCTCATGTATATACCTTGTATCTCAAATTGTAAATCCCTAAATACCAAACCCAAAATCTAATACATGAATAATAATAAAAGAAGACAACCTCATCTCAGAACTTAAATACCAGGTCATGTCACAACCCATATAAGTGTCATGTCCAGCCTATGCAAGTATAGGTGTCAATTTCATGGTCTAAACTGATGTCCAACACATGGACTAAAACCAGATATAATGAATGCCAAACACATGGACTGCATATAAAAGTTGTCCAACACATGGACTGAATGTGACAAATGTCCAACACATGGACTGCTCATATTGATAGCCCAACACATGGACTAGATGAAATATATGAAAGATGCATATATCCTAATGCCTAACATGTCTCGGTGTGCAACCCTAAACTCGTGTCCGCAAATCATCTCACTGTAGCGATACAAAATAAACCTAAATTTTGAACATTAGGTATTCGAGGTGACTCCTCGTTCATATTATAGTACGCAACTACAATAAACATGCATAAACAGTCTCAATTAAACTGAAACAACCCAAACAGATCCAACCCGAGGAAAACTGGAAAAATTCCTCGTCAGTCGACTCATAGGTCGACTGGGATTGGTCGACTCATTGGTCGACCAGACAGAACAGAAGAAAAGAAAGAAGGCTGGAAATTTCCCGTCAGTCGACTCATTGGTCGACTCATCAGTCGACCCATAAGTCGGCTGATAAGTCGACTCATTGGTCGACTGAGCAGAAATTTCCCAGTTTTCTGTTTTCGTTGATTTTCTGCAAAAATTTAAATCTAAAGTTTCTCTTCATTATTTTCAGCAATTATAAACATGATTCCTACATATATATGTACCAAACTGAAATGAAAATTTGCATGTGATTACTTACACAAAACCCTAAATATATTTTTCCATATTTAAAACGCATTGAAATCAATAAATTACATGAAACCCAAGTTTAAACAAATTCCAGATCTGGATCTACATTTACAAAATCGTTGGTGAGTTTTTATTAAACTGAAAATGTAGATCTTGCTGCTCATAATATTAAGTATCTATCTTTATACACAAAATACATTTTAGGCTCAAGAAAATGAAATAAAACTCGAAGAAAACTATACAAACAGTGGGTGAGAGCTGGGCGAGATGTTACTCACCTCTGATATGCTGCACAAACTCCTCGATCTGCAAGAGGATGATCTCCTCCGCTACACTGCACAAAAATCCGGTGAACCCCTTCGAAACTCCTCCAAAACGCCAAAATCCGAGCTAGGGTTTGAGAGGAAAAGAGGGGGGGCTAGGGTTTTGAGTTTTGAAGGTGTTTTCGGGTAGGAGAGATATTATATGAGCGGTCGAACCCAAAACAAAAACGAATAGACCCGCAAACTAAAAAAAATCTAAAATTAGCCCATCAGTCGACTCATTAGTCGACTCATAAGTCGACTCATTAGTCGACTCATAAGTCGACTGAGCAGACATTTTTTAGATCCGTGCATGTTTTGCTAATTTGCCAAAACCAATGCACAAAACTCTATAAAAATACACTCATACATATCCGATAACTTGTTATCAAGTATATTTATGACCTCAAGTCATTTACCACAATAGAATTATCTATCACCAATAATTCACATATACTTCTAACAAAAATACGGGGTTTTACATACCTAAAGGAAGAACGACCCATTCAAGGTTTCAAATTCCGACTTTATTGAAAGAATATTCAAGATGCAAATCAAACCAGGAACTTCTCAAGCTAATTTGATGAAGAATTTAAGCTTAATTATATGGGATGAGGCACTAATGGTTCACAAGCATGCTTTAGAAGCGGTGGATCATTCATTACGAGATATTTTAGGCAACCAAGATGAGTTGGCTCAAATTAAACCATTTGGAGGGCTAACAGTGGTTCTGGGAGGAGATTTTAGACAAATATTACCAGTACTGTCAGGAGGTAACAAGCATGATATATTGAATGCTTCAATTAGCAGCTCTAGATTATGGAATGAGTGCAAATTATTTGCTTTGATGCAAAAGATTAGGCTACAACAAATAGAATTTGAAGACAATGGCACGACAATAGATGATTTCGGAAGATGGGTGCTTAATCTTGGAAATGGTAACTTACAATCAATAGAAGATGCATCTAACAATGATGAGCCATTAATTGAGATTCCAGATGAATTTATTATTCATTCAATTGGCAATCCATTACATAATATTATATCCCAGACTTATCCAAATCTGCTAGAAAACTTTTCTAATGTAGACTATTTATAAGAGAGAGCAATCTTGACTCTAAGAAATGAAAATGTAGATATTATAAATGACATCATTCAAGAAAATATTCAAGGTGAAGAACTAACTTACTTAAGCTCAGATTCCATTTGCACCACTTCTCCAAATCTACAGGAAAATGAAGCAAGCTACCCTATAGAATTACTCAATTCATTAACATTTCCTAGAATGCCAAATCATCAAATAAAACTAAAAGTTGGAACTCCAATCATGTTGTTGCGTAACCTAAGTCCAACAGAAGGTCTTTGCAATGGCACGAGGATGATAGTAACACAATTGCTGAAGTGGATAATAGAAGCAAGAATAATCAGTGGGTCCAATATCAGAACAAAACACTTCATTCCAAGACGTGTCTTGACAAACACAGATTCAAAATGGCCATTCCACATGAAGAGAATGCAATTTCTAACCAGACCATCATTTGGAATGACAATAAATAAGAGCCAAGGATAGACATTAAAATTTGTGGGCTTATACATGCCAAGACCATGTTTTACACAAGGCCAGTTGTATGTTGCTATCTCCAGAGTAACTTCACCGAGAGGGCTTAAGATTTTGATATAGAACGAGCAAGAAGAAAGCAATAACTTTACAAACAATATTGTTTACAAAGAAATTTTCAACAACTTACAAACAGGTATAAGTTTTAACATTGTATAAGTTAAATTTTATGATATTATATGCTAGCTTTTGAAACATTATATGAAACTCTTCATTTCTTCAGTATAACATTAAATGCTATAAATGATCTAGGCATTAATAAAGAGATCAACTAATTTATTTGTTATATCATTGCACTATATCACATTTTTACAATGATATAATCATGTTACCTAACTTGTGAAATTATATTTTCAATGCAGATTAAAAGCCACGTAAATTTGGCTTGCTACGTAGACAACCACCAGTTAAAAAAATGACAGACAATGATGCTCTCATTACATTGGAGGTGAGTACAATTTCAAATTAAAAGAAGAGGCACTACTTTGAAAGATAAACATCAAAAAAGTTTATGAAAGTCTTAATATTGTAACATTGTCTGCTACAAATTGTATAATTAATGCTCTCTTAATTCATAACCACAACGTTCTTAACAATCTATCGGTGATGTGAAGTAGAAGTTTATTTGCTTTAGTTAAATCAAAATCAATGCTATACTCAAATCGTCTACTACTTTGCCAATTTCATGTCATGATTTCATATTTTCATGAAGTAATTTGGCTCAGATTTTTGTCTTTTGTCAAAATTTATTGCCTTAGATGTAACGTATAACATCACATGTATTGCATTCTAATAACGTACTAAACAACACCTCATCTTTCTATGAACATTGTAGATTACTTTGCGATATCATATTATTGGCCATAAAATTTGTCAAAACCTCAATTTTAGTTCAAACAAGCTTAATAACTATAGAATATGAATTACAAAACCAAGAAAAACAACTCAAACAGGCAATCAAACTCAAACAAATATATCACAAAACAGAAATAAAATAGCTTGAAATCAGCATAAAAGCATGAAAAACAACAAGTATTCCCACAAAACATATGGCTAAATAAGATCAAAATCAATAGCAAGATGACTGATTATTTACTGCGGCTCAGGATATAAATAAATGGGTCATAATAGATTGTCTCTCATATAAAAGTATGATCCAATGTAGGCTGCTAATATGATGGATTACCTCACCCAAACTTTATAGTATTGTTGGTTGCATTCCACACATAATTGCCTCACCTAAACATTACATAATTAATATAGGATGCATTCTAAGTTAGATATCATCATCATTGCCCATCTTAAATAACTTAAATAGGAAGAACTCATACCGCAATCAACTATCATAGAAAGCCATACATCATTAAGATAAAACCAAACAATACATACAACAAGAAGCCAACAAATAAGACATCAATGCAAGCATAGCAAATTATATCAATTAACAAGAAGAATTTAACCAAACACAATCACTATCTATATGAATTACATAATCTAAAAATTCCCTATTACCAAAATATATTACTTTGTGTGGGGATTTATTATTTAACTCCATTAACGCAAACATATATGCAAATCACCTGAAGGAGCAAAATAGATTGTTGTGGGAATAACATAAGCTAATAAATAATTACGTTACTTAAACCATTGAAGGGGGGATGTATCCCATTATTCGCCTGCTGAATTTCTCTGTTAAAGGTATCAGCAATTCATAAGAATTAATAAAGAATAAACTCCAAGAACAACATTCCACAATCAAACACAGCAGCAAGATTTTGTTTCATGTTAAAATCATGCCTTAATATAGACGTTAAGCGAACAAATTTAATATTAGCCTTTTGAACTTTAAGCACTTCAATGACATAGCGAACAACAATGTTCAAAACAATGAAATAACTTCCTTATGCATGTCTAAATATATTACGTTTCTGTAATTTGAACAACTATGAGCAAATATCACATACTTTTTTCATGACTAATTCTGATTATCATAAACTGTTATGATTAAACTATTAATTTTCTTTTTACCTTGCCTTAAGATTACACAGCATATAAATATATATTCTCATATAATCAATGAAAGTCATGCTCAGGAAATAATTCAATAATACAATAATTTACTACTTAGCATGCACAATAAATTGATGAATCCCATTCTTGGGCTGCTGCATTAATCCCTCAATGGTATATTAAAAGCACATGATGGTGACGAAAACATGAATTACTAAAGAGGAACGTCCAGCAACAAGATTCAATGATCAAATACAACAACTACATTTTTAACATTGTTAAAACTATGCCTTATTTTATCCTTTTCATGTTTACTTCTAATTATCATAAAATATTACGATTATGCTAATGTTTTTTGCTTTTCCTTTTTTAAATTACACAGCATATAAATATATATTATCATATATTCATGCCAAGTGATGCAGAAGAATTATTTCAATAATAGAGAAAACAGCTACTTACAAAGCTATCAACATGCACAAAAAATGACAAATAAATGAAAACGGACAAAAATTGATTAATAAGAGCCCACAATAACAGGCGAATAAAATTGAATAAAATTCAACTACCTCAAAGGATATTAACATGCAAAATATCAGGATATTTCAAATGCAAAACTATTAATTTTATTTTTACCCCAATAATAGATAGATCAACTACTAATTATAAAAATATAAAGGATCAAGTAAAACAATAAATAGATTCAATTGCTTGTAAAGAGATGAACATGCAACTTAAAAATGACAAAGATTTTCAACAAACAGGCTGAAATTTGATGGATCAAACGCGTAATAAAGGAATACACTATCAAGTTCAAAGATTCGATATGCCACTGATCTTTCAATTGCATAAGGAGCAGGGATGGACTAAACTTTGATTTTCCATCAGAGGAAGGGATGACATAAATTAGGATTTTCTCCGATCTAGGAGATTGACGAATCTATAAATTGGAATGGCAAAGAGGAAAGGTATAGAGATAATAAGGGTTTTCTCCAAGGCGATGAATCAACAGATGTATATAAAAGATATTAATATTAGCTCTTTGAACTTTAAGCACATCAATGACTTAACAAACGACGATGTTCAGAAAACAGTCAAACAACTTTGTTACGCATGTCTAACTATATTATCTTTCAGTAATTTTAACAACTACGAACAAATGCCAAGAACATTTTCCATGTTTTATTATGATTAGCATAAAATTTTATGATTAACCTATTATTTTTCATTTTCCTTTGAATTAAAATTCTGCAGCATATAAATATATATTCTCAAATGCTCAGTGAAAGTCATGGTCAGGAATTATTTCAATAATAGATAGATCAACTACATACAAACAGAGTAACATGCAGAACTAATGACAAATACATTAAAGACAAACCTAAAAAAAATAATAACATGCCCTAATAAGATGTGAATAAATTTAAAAATAAATGACCTACTTACAAAGAGATTTACATGAAATTTATTAGGAAATTTCAAAGGCTTATGAAAATAAGAGGGCTCAAGTAAAATAAGAATTTACCATGAATGAAAGATTCAGTTGCTTAGAAAAAATGAAATGCAGCTTGAAAACGACAGAGATCTTCATAAAAAAGCACAAAATTTTATGAATCGAACAATTACTACTGCAATACAACAGAATCATAAAATATTCCCTAAATCAATGATCTTTCCATTGTAAAATAAGAAGGAATGGACTAAAATTGGGTTTTTCCCCTAATACCAAGAGATGGACTAAATTAGGGTTTTCTCAGACAAAACAAATCACCGAATCTAGAAAGAGAACGATGAAGAATAAATAGATTAACTTAATGAGGGTTTCTTCTGGGAGAAGGGATGAACTAATTTCGCCTTTTCTCTGAGGCAAGAATTCAAAGGATCTAGAAAGGAGAACGAGAAAGAGTAAATGTGGGGACTTATTGAGGGTTTTCTCCGAGGCAAGGAATCGACGGGTCGAGAAGAAGAAGATCAAAGAGAGTAGGTATGGAATTAAGGCGCGGGCGGTTCTCCTGAGGCAAGGAATCGACGGGAATGGGATACATAATGATAGTTTTTGAGTCTTTTACAAATAAGTCATTAACATTTGAATAATGATATTTAATTCCCTAAGTTAATGACAATTAAGCCATGGATATATAACATTATTAAGATTTGCATCAACCTCTGCATTATTTATTTGTAATATAAAAATTGTTAATCACAATATGTAACATTATAATAATAGATAATTGAGGGATTGTTTGTATTATTATGTAACAGTTAATTTAATTTATGCACATTGAGTACTTCAACTTTCAAGGTTAACGAGAATTTTCTGTACGCTAATTTCTATATGGCTAGACATAATCTTATCGTTGATAAATATCTGCTTTTGGCTAGCTCGTGCTTGGCACGGGCCATAATACTAGTATTCATATATATCATGAATATGGATGGTGCATTTTGTTTAGGCCATGATCCAAATATTGATTCAAAATATAGAAATTTCCCTTATGCTCAATGGTGCTCTAGATTTAAAATATTTGTTAAATCTAAAAATACCGATTTATGGGAAGTTATTGATTGTGCTTATATTGTGCCCACATTGGAGAAATCCAAGTGGAGCAAACATGATAAAAAGATGTTTACAAAGAACAAGTTAGCGTTAGTTCTTGCATAATGCTTTTGAACCATGTATTTCTAACGAACTTGGTCATTTTGATAGTGCTTACACAATATGGAAACTTTTTGAAGCACATCAAGGAGACTTGGAGGAGATTCGATGCGTCGTGGCGGAATCGACTTCAAGTGATAGTGGAGCATCATGCACTCGTCCACTAGGGGATAACCCTAGTATGGTAAGCGATTCGGAATCCCAATATGATTTATCTTTGTGACGCCCTGGTTTCAACAAGGCTACAGTCCAAGGTGAAACCAAGAATGTCAAACCTGTCGTGCACTACACTATGTAATAACATGTTTTACCATCACAATTACTATCTATCTAGTGGAATCAATAACAGGTGTAGGTACAAAACATGCAAGAGAGAATATACAAAAGAAATACTAAACAAATAGTTATTCTGAAGAAAAATCATCACCACTGATAAAATGGATAAATCTCTGAGAAGAAAACATTTGAACTGATACAATTGTCTCACAATAAGAATTCAAATGAAATGATATTAAGGCAGTCTGCCTTTACAAAGCTAGAAATAACATCTCAATGTTCATAAACAAAATCATCGTGGAGCCCTAACAATAAACTGCTGATAAAATATCTATAAATAATAACTAGAGCAAATCCATCAAGCTACGGCTCTCGGTGCACCTGGCTTGTTACCTGAAAGTGGGGGAAACAACGAACGTCAAAGCACTATAGCGAGTAACATCTCAACCAACCCCAAGCGAAAGGGCTAGTTGGATAAAAAGAATAACTGATAATACATATAGATAGTTAAAAACATCTGATCTAAAATAAAATGGAATTTTGATATTTAGGAATTTACAACATGTGCGTGGATATCTCAACCATCCCATAAGCTCATATTGTAAATAGCTAACTATCAAATCCAACTACAACTTGGAGCAATACCTCCATCTCAAACTATATCAAAAATGTCCTGTCAGATATCAGAATACTTGTTCAACTCATGAACTTCATCTATTATATGTTAGATAAGGTAAAATCCACTGAATGTCCAACACATAGACTGCATGTAACAAATGTCTAACACATGGACTGAAATAGGAAAAAGCCCAACACATGGACTATATATGATGTAGGTCCAACACATGGGCCGCAAAGCTACGTGTCCAACACATGGACTAAAATAAGCAAATGTCCCACACATGGACTATATGATCAAGGTCCAACACATGGACCGCAATAGATAGGTGTCCAACACATGGACTGCAATAGCTACGTGTCCAACACATGGACCGTAATAGATTACAACTAAAAGCATATATATACACTATTCACTCTCATGTCTCGGTGAATAAAACAAGTCTCTAGTCTGTAGTCAACTCATGTATAGAATTCTCAGTGTTTAACAACCCCAAATAACCCAAAAATCTTGCCAGCCACACGACGTATGCACAACTGAACAGTACAGAAAACTGACTTTTGGTCGACCGCCGCGCCCAGTGCGATCGACCGCACAAAGAGCTGAAACTCACTGTACTTCTGTGCTTCCTAACGGTCGACCGTCGTGCCACACACGGTCAACCGTTGTGCCAAACACGATCGACTATGATCGACGGTCGACCGTCGTGCCCAGCACGATCGACCGCGATGAAAACAGAAATCCAAAATTGACCTGTGTACAATACGCGGTCGACCATCGCACCCACCGCGGTCGACCGTGCAGTAAAAAAACCCTATTCTCAGGTTCTGTTCTACATAATTTTGATCTTGAACTTCGTGTGTGATGTTTATACATACTACCAACCCTATACATGTGATTTAGCATATATGGAAAAATGATATAAGAAGTCTAATCACTATAGACAAGATGAAACAGTTTAAAACATGTATATTTATGTCGAAACTATCAAAAATAATCACTTTTCTTTCAAAACTTTTGTTAGACTAACCACCAAGTCTAGATCTGCACTTAGGAAAAACATGGGTGATCTTTATTAATTGAAAACATGTTCTTTTGCTACATACAATATAAAGATCAACTTTTTATACTCAAACTAGCATGCTAATCTCATAAAAACATATGAAAACATCGTTTAAAACCATTTGAAAACTGGGTGCAGAGTTAGGCGAGATGAAACTCGCCTAAGGGGTGATGAACTATTGTGGTAAGGTCGTGAGAAGGTTCTCCTTCGCTGAACGCCACTGGATCTCGCTCGAACTCCTCAAAATCCTCCAAAATCGCCTAAAGAACAAGCTAGGGTTTGCAAGAGGGCAGGGGGAGACTGCTAGGGTTTTCTCTGACAAAAAGGAGGCTCCCACGAATAAAATAATATATATATGAGCCCTCAAACCCGACCCAAAACCTAAAACAAAACAGGCTAAGAAAACAAGTTTGATCGTTGTGTGGTCGACCGCCGCGCCCATCGCGGTCGACCGCACAGTAATATTCTGCTGCACCTGAGTTTGGCCGCTGTGCGGTCGACCGCCACGCCCAGCGCGGTCGACCGCGTAGTAATATTCTGCTGTGCTTGATATATTTGTGTTCTGGTCTTTTCAACTTGATTTCTCTCACATAAATACACTAGTTTGATCCCCAAACACTTGTTTCATACTCCTCTATGATATAAATATACATTTCACAATAAAACTCATTATTAAATTCTATAGAGCTTTACAATCTATTAATGAACTTGCTTCTGCATATGATAGGTTAATGCATGCCTAAACTAAGTTGCATAGTAATTTCATTAATTTAAAAAGAAAGCACATAGAATTAAAATCCGATCATGTGGAGCTAGTGTCAAATTTGGATGTCATTGCAAAAGAAAATACCATGCTTAAAGAAAATAATGACATGTTAATTTTGGAAAATAAAAAATTAAACACATCTATAACTAGCTTATCTCATGAAAAAGATAATGCCATATTAGAAGTAGAGAACATAAAAAATAATACTGCTTCTTTTATAAATGACTATATATGTTCTACTTTTAATAAAAATGCATATGTGCCTAATAATGAAGTTTTGAATCTTGTGAATAAACGTATTTTATCTTTAGATTCAACCTTAAAAATATGCATTGATAACCATAAGAAACTTATGGACAAATGTGCTAAATCTAGTGCTACAAAATCACCTACACACTATGCACACTTGTATAGCAAAGTTTACAAATGCTTAATTTGTGATCGTGAAGGCCATTTATCTAAATTTTACTATGATGCACACAAATATAAAAATGCTAATGATCATTGTGCATCTCATCACATGTACACACACATGCACAAAAAAAACATCATAAACATACTCGTGCGTATCAATGTGATATTTGTGGTCGTTTTGGTCATTTGGCCAAATATTGTTTTGATTTGAAAAGAAAATCTCATTTGCCAAATGTTTTTAATAGACCACATATTTTTAAATATGATGTTTGTGGTATGTTTGGACATCTTGCTAAATTTTGTTTTGATTTGCAAAAAGCTCCAAATTTGCAATTTGCTCAAAAAAGACCACCTTTGTTTAATAATGTTTCACATTTGCAAAATAACTTTAAAAGACCATCCAAGTTTGCAAATGTTTCCCGTGTATGAGTTAATGGTCCACAAAAACAAATGGATCTCTTTCATTGCACATATTGCAATTGAAAGGGTCATTTGCAAGATTATTATTATGACCGTATAAGTGCACCACATGCGCCCAAGAGGATTCATAACCCTAGGACATTGAGCTTGAATGATAGGGGTCATGTTCCTAACCAATCTGACACCAAGAATGCTTGGGTGCCAAAATATTTTTAAACCAAGAGTTTTATTATTTTTTATTTTCCTTTTCTTGGTTTTGAAAATTATGCTTTGAAATTTTTGAATATAAAAATAATTTTTCTTTGATCAATTCTTTTGTTTTCATGATTATTAGTTTTGATTATCATGAGAGGTTTGTGTTTAAGTAACCCCCAGGTTTATTGGGTGTTTATTCCTAAATCATGTTTACCAGGTGCTAAAATGTTTATATGGGTTGAAACAAGCTTAAAAGCTTGATTTGGTTGCCTCTCTTGCTTTTTGTCAAATATGATAAAATTTGATATTGGTTTGGTTTCATATAACTTAAATTTTGATTTATGATTTCATTTGAGTGAATTGTTTCTGAAAACTTTTTTTTTCATGATACTCATGTTCCTCTTTCTTTTGATTTCATAAATCTATTTTTATACATGGTTTTTAGGCTTGTGTTGAGACACACTATTTTATAATGACATATCATTATGTGTCCTCATTGTATTTTTGTATGTGAATGGTGTTTAGCATAACTTTCATTTATGCTTGCTCACATGTTTACCTTGTACTTTATTTCATATATTCCATAAGGTATTTTGATAGGGGGGAGTCATCCCTATTTCTTTTATTGTGTTATACTCACCGTGCTTGTAAGTAGTAGACCGACGCTTGTCGAGGTTCCCAACATAATCTGAATCCACATATCCAACACAATCCTATCTATTTCTTTTATTCTTCTTAAATACCAAACCAACATCAACGATACCTTTGATATACCGTAGAATCCACTTCTCGGCCGACCCTTCTCGGAGTCGTGCATGTACCTGGACACCATGCTCACGACCTGTGACAAATCTGGCCTTGTACACATCATCGCATACATCAAACTACCCACTATATTTGCATATGAAACTTTAGACATATAGTCACGATCCTCAACTAAAACAGGTAACGTCTTAGCTGAAAGCTTAAAGTGGGGAGCCAATGAAGTACTCACCACATTGACATTGTTATCAAAACTAAATTTCTTTAGCATCTTCTGCAAGTAGCTCCTCCGTATCAACTTCAACCTCCCCTTCACCCTGTCTCTCTCAATCTCCATACCCAATATCTTCTTTGCTTCTCCAAGATCCTTCATCTCAAATTCGGATGTCAGTTCCTTTTTTAACTTCCTAATAGCTGAAGTATTCGGGTTATATGGGCTCCTCGTGTACCTTTGGCCAATCATCAAAATGTCGAATCTCTTGTACCATTCTCACGGTGATTGCTTCAATCCATAAAGAGATTTTTTCAGTTTACGTACTAAATCTTCCTTGCCTACAACTCTAAAACCCATCGGTCGTGACATATAGATCTCCTCTTCTAAAATCTCCATGTAAAAAGGCTGTTTTTACATCCATCTGGACTAAATTCAAATCTAATTGCGCCACCAATACTAATAGTATTCTTATCGATGAATGCTTCACAACAGGTGAGAATAGCTCGTTGTAATCAATGCCCTCAAGTTGGGCATACCCTTTGGCAACCAATATGGCTTTGTATTGAATGTTCCTATCAGAAGATCCTTCTTTCCTTGTACATACCCACTTGCATCCAATTCCTTTCTTACCCTTTGGTAATTTTGCAAGTTCTCAAGTATCATTCTTTTGAAGAGAATGCATCTCCTGCTCCATAGCTTTCCTCCACCTGATTGAATCAGAGCTTAACTCTGCTTCCTTATATGTAGAAGGAACCAAATCATCAATGACCTCCACTGATAAGGCATATGTAATCATCACATTATCATATCTAGTTGGCCGACGAATATTTCTTCTTGTTCTATTAGCTGCAATGGACTCCTGAACATGATTCTGTTCCTGAATCCCAATATCCACTATATCCTCCACCTGCCCATCTATCATATCTCCTCTCAGTGTCACCTCTGTAGGAGCCTCAATAGATATAATTGTTAGCCTTTTTGTTTTGATAATAATTAATAAATAATTTACAACTAATATTGTTTGTCTAGTGTTTGCGTTTTTGTATTTATTCTAGACAAACAATACGTTGGAGGTTGAATGGATTGTGCCATAACGATCATATCAAATGGAGGTTGGCGGAAATATTGGAGTGAAGCCAATGCATTCAAGTCAAGTTCAAGTTCAAGCTTCATCCGCAAGTATACCAAGAAGAGCTTTGTTGAAGATCATAAGCTTGGGTATATTTAGTTTAGGTTTTATATTATGTGTGTTTAGTACTTTAAGCTCAATATCATATACACACATATTTTATTGGTTTCTATGTATATTATATATAGTTATATATATATACACATTTTGGTTTTTAGTTTTCAAGTTTATATTAATATGAATTTGAAAAATATTGTGTTTTTGGTTCATAGACTTAACAACTATAGTTTATACTTTTTATCAAGTCTATAAAGCCATACAAGAGTTTTTAAAAACTTTGGTTTATGTCAAACATCAAAATTCAAGTATCTCATGCTTTTATGTTTTGGACATATTTGCAAAATGATGATATTTTACAAATGGGAGGTGATTTTTGAAAACCAGTTTTTGTAACATGTGTATTATCATGTCTACAATCATTTCCCAAATGTTTACATTTTTCTGATTTAATTTGCTATTTTTAAAAGAGGTTTAAAAATTAGTTTTACTATTTAATTTAGGCTGATAACCTGTTATCAGTCGACTGGTAAGTCGACTGATGAAATCAGTCATTTGATGTGTCGACTGAAGAATATGCCTAGAATCAACAAAAAGTTTCTGTTTATTTTGGTCGACTGACTATCGACTGATGATCCATCAGTCAACTAATGAATATCATCAGTCGACTGATAAGCTGAAAAATGCCTGTAACGGTTAGCTCATCAGTCGATTGATCAGTCGGCCGATGGCATAACGACTAGTTTTTTTAGAGTTTCATGTTACCGTTATTTTGTCTTTTGTTTGGAATTTCTTGGGTTTTTGGGCTTTGACTTATGATCCTATATATACCCCATACCTTCTAACATTCTGAGGTAATTAAGAAAGTTTTTAAACAAGTTTAAAGGGTGTTTTAAAGTTTGTTTAGTGTGTTTATAAGTTTTGTTTGTGAAGATATTTTCACAAGAGGAAGAAGAGATCATCCTTTGGTGTTTGAGCTTCAACTCATCTCTCTCTCTCTCTTGTTATTCATTGGAAAAGTTTTCTAAACTCAAACTCTAGCTGTACATTTATATACTTATTTGATTATCATTGTTTTAAGCTAGATTTCATATTTGAGTTTAGTATTGATTTCACTCATTGTTTACACACACACACTTGAGCTTAAGTATTTTCATACATAGTATTATTAGGGTTGTGAGAGTTGTAACAATTGAGTGTGAGCCTACATAGAGTTCTCATCCATTATAGAGAACAAATTTGTTGTATTTATGCTTAATCTGTGAGATCACTTCGTAATACACTAGTACACCGAGAGAAGTGTGTGGTGAGAGACAGGATCATCTCAAGAGGAGTAGGGTAGGTGGTAATGCCTAGAGAGAGGTTGTAATTCCTAACACTTGAGGAAGACACGGGCTAGAGACCAACACTTAGAGGGTGTATAGTGTGATTGAAAAAGTGTGGATTATAAAGTTTTTGGTGAGCTAGAAAACCGAGTGTTAGGTGTAAATATTTTCGGGTGATCGTTGAAAACCCGGTGTAATAGTGGATTTCTCCTCGGGAGTGGAGAGCGAAGACGTAGGATGGAAGACCCGAACTCCATGATCATTTGATTATGTTTGAGTTTGCTTTGTCATTCATTTATATTTATGCTCATTGCTTATATCGCCATTGTCCAATACTCTTTGTGTATATTACCCTATCACATTTGTAGTTTGTTTATTTTACCCTTTGTTTATATTGCTTATCCTTGCTAATAATTCATTGTATTTCTTATTTACTAGGATAATTTTTTAATTAGTTTTAATTAGCATTAAATCGGATTAGATTAGCATAAACCCTATTCACCCCCCTCTAGGGTTCTTTCCTAGTGGCATCAGGGTGCTTTCAACAATGCTATCTGATGTCTGTGGAGTTACATCATTATCTACCTCATGCGATACCCTACTAGTCGAGCCTTCCTCCACCTGCTAAGGAATCTAAGGCCTCATCATGTGAGCCTCATCAAATGTGACATCTCTGCTAATGATCATCTTCTTATCTTCTGGATCCCACAACTTGAAGCCTTTAATTCCATCTCTAAAACCCACAAAGATTGCTTTTCTATCCCTCGGATTAAATTTCCC
This sequence comes from Asparagus kiusianus, assembly GCA_022839385.1. Lineage (NCBI taxonomy): Eukaryota > Viridiplantae > Streptophyta > Magnoliopsida > Asparagales > Asparagaceae > Asparagus > Asparagus kiusianus. The sequence continues at coordinate 313,157 of BQKN01065387.1, forward strand.
ATCATTCACATGATAGTAAGATGGACACCCAAATATCCGAATCAAATCATAATCACTAGCTACTGAGCCAGACCATACCTCAATAGGAGTCTTTTCATGTATCACAGTGCACGACAACCTAGTTACGAGATGGCTTGCATAAACCAACGCCTCGGCCAAAAAGGATCTAGCTAATCCACTCTGTGAGATCATATAACATACATTCTCTAGCAAGGTACGATTCAATCTCTCGGCCACCCTGTTTTGTTGTTGTGTCTCCCTAACTGTGAAATGGCACCTAATGTCGTGATCCCGACAAAACTACAAAAATAGATCACTCTTGTACTCACAACCATTATCTGAACGGAGTACCTTCACCTTTCTACCTGTCTGCAGCTCCACTTTCTTCTTCCATTCTATAAAGATATCCAAGACCTCATGTTTATGCTTCATGGTATATACCTAATTCCTCCTGGAATAACCATCAATGAAAGTGACAAAATAATTGGCTCTACCAAGAGATGTGTTCTTGAAAGGACCCCAAACATCTGTATGAATATAATCTAATATACCTTAGGTGTTGTCAATTGTAGTGCCGAATTTCACATTCGTCTTCTTCCCAAGTATGCATTGTTCACATAGCTCCATCTTGCAGGTTTACACCTTTCAATAGTTAATGTTTTGCCAATACCTGCAGAGACTTATCACTAGTGTGTCCTAATCTCATATGCCATAAGCTGGTAGTATCCTCCTCTGTGGTAATCGAAGCTGCCAGACCTCCTGTTACTGTCTTGCCCTTTAAGTAGTTAATATTGTTTTCCTTGACACCTCTCATCACCACCATGAATACCTTTGCGACCTTCAGAGTTGCATTCTCTAAGATCACCCTGTAGTCTGTTGTCTCCAAAGTTCCAAGTGAAATGATATTCTTCGTCAACTGTGGAACGAATCTTACTTCCTTCAGCCTCTAGTCACCCCATCACACATCTTGATTCAGACTGTTCAAATACCACTAATAGAGCATACGTGATCATTATCCCTGAGCACGACATCCCCTCTTTCTAACTCTTCAAAGCTGGAGAACCAATCCCTCCTAGAATAAATATGTAGCACCCGCATCCAACATCTACTTCATAGAGTCAGCATAGAAAATTGACGGTAGTGCTAGGCATGAGTAGCCCAAAGAATATGAATCTGAATTGTCACCACTAACTTTGGCAACATTCACCTCTGAAGCTTGTACGACTTTTCCCTTATTCTTCTCGGCTCGATCTTTCAACTTTGGGCATTCGTTCTTCCAATCTCCATCTTCTTTGCCAAAAGTACACTGATTCCTACCAACACTTCTTGGCCACCTCTCTGCTTCGACTTTGAGCGATTGAATGGACGACGGTTTGGACTATGGCCTCTCACTGTCAATGCATCTCCCGATGCCTTCTCGGAGGTTTCGTCATCACTCTTCATCAACTCATAATTCATCAATGTTAAGGTCACCTTCTTGTAACTAACAGTGGTCCTACCATTAATCATTGTGAGGACAAAGGTACCATAATCATCCTTTGGTAATAAACACAATAACAACATCGCATTGTCTTCATCCTCTACCATGATATCCACATTGAACATATCCGATAGCAATTTCGTGAAGTTATTGACATGTTCTCTAATGGAAACTCCTCTCTTCATCTTGAATTGGTAAAACCTCTTATTTAAATGAAGCCAATTCTTAATACTCTTCGTTAAATACTTCTCATTAAGTGTTTCCCACAACCGTTTCGTCGAAGTTTCATTCATCAAATTATAGATCAAATCCGGCGTCAAGCATGACCTAACAACCCCACATACTCTGCTGTTAACCTTCTTCCAAACCTTCTTCTCCATATCAGCGGGTTTCTCTTGTAATTCAAGAGTCTCCTCCAAATTCTGAGCAACCAACGCATCCATCACTTGACACCTCCACAAACCAAAATTTATCTTGCCATTAAATTTTTGAACATTAATTGTTGTGTTGTTAATGCTCAAACCTTATATCGCCTTAGTCAGGGACAATCTCGATGTACTTGCTTCGCCCATTGTTGACAATCAATTCTCTTCAAACGAGAATCTGCATCGAATCCTCCAAATCGAACCCCAAGCCAATCCTGAAGCTCTGATACCACTTGTTGTGCGCAGCAGAATTCAAAAATAATACAACCAATCTAAGATAGAATCATAACTAATAGGTAAAACAAGAACCAAACAATACAAGATACAGATTTTACGTGGTTCGGAAAGTTGCCTACGTCCACGGGGTAAGGAAGTGATGGATTTTACTATTAGAGAGAGAGAGAGTACAAATAGAGATTACAAATTCACTCAAACTCACAAATTAATCTCTCAAACAAAGCTCTCAAATCTCTCACTAAATCTCCCAATCACATAGCTCAAAAGTCTCTCTTATGTGTTTTTTTCAGAGATAGAAACCCTAAACAAATCGTGTTATATTTATATTAAACACCAATCCCAAACAGATCAGGAAACAAAGCCCAGACCCATACCCGAGTCGTGGTCGACCGCCATTGACCTCGCGGTCGACCAACCAGAGGACTGAAAATTCAGCCTGGAAATTACAGGGTTTGCGATCGACCGGGCCTAGCCTCTCGGTCGACTGGCCAGAGATCCACAAATACACCCTGTAGTGTGCACGTTTGATAAATTATCTCAACTTATATATTAGTAGGTGAAACTATAGTTAGAAAATAAAGAATTATAAATTGATTTTTAATTATTAGAAATTAATATAAATTAAATTAAATATTTGATAAATTTTAAATGTTTAATTAAATTATTTTTAATTATATTTTATAAATATTTCTATATTTTCAAGACTTGAATATTTACAATGCACTAAATTATAATTATAATAACAAATATATTCTATACTATCTTTACCTTAGTAACATTAGGTTTCTAGTATTAAGCTTCATTTATTTTTGTTTTTGAACTATTATCCTATTTTTTTAAACTAACGGATGGAAGGGTCTTTCATTTATAAAAAAAATTAACGAATCACATAATGACAGTGAGTTGTTTAGATTAGTATATATATATATATATATATATATATATATATATATATATATATATATTTAATACTATTATAAAAGTGTGTTGCCTTGTTTAAATAATTTATAAACTTACTAATTAGATTTATAAATAATTTAAATATGTTTTTTTATTGTAGTTATTAAAATTTAAATGTGTAACAATGAATTAGGAAAAATGTTATTTTTTGAGTAATGATTTCCTTTCCACCTGAAGCTATATGAAACATAGCACCAACCAAGTTATTTGGTCAATAAATAGTAATTTTTACTCATCAAATGTGTGACGCCCCTAGTTTTAATAAGGCTGCAGTCCAAGGTGAAACTAAGAATATCAAACCTGTCAAGCACCAAACACTATGCTACGACATGCTTCACCATCACAATCACTACCCATCTAGTAGAATCAACAATAGGTGTAGGTACAAAACAGGCAAAAGAGAGTATACAGAAAGAAAACTAAATAACAGATACTCAGAAGAATAATCACCACCACTGATATAAATGAATAAGTCTCTAAAAAGGTAATATCTGAACTGAATACAAATGTATCGACATAAGAATCAAATGAAATGATATTAAGGCACATGGCCTATACAAAACTAGAATAAAAACTCATATGTTTCATAAATACATCTATTATGGAGTTCTGACATAAACTACTAGCAAAAATTAAAAATGGTAACTAGAACAACTCTATCAAGCTATGACTCTCCGTGCACCTGCCTCGTTACCTGAAAGTGGGGAAACAACGAGCATCAAAGCGCTATAGCGAGTAACATCTCAACCAACCCCAGGGGAAAGGGCAAGAAGGATAAGAAAATATCTGATAATACATATAGATAGCCAAACATCGACTGAAAAAATAAAATAGAGGTTTTATGTTTAGAAATTTACAACACGAGCATAGGTACGCCTCCCTTAGCTCAAATTGTAAATAGCTAAATACTAAATTCAAAAGCTACAATATGGAGTAATAACTCTATCTCCAACCGAAATATTAATGACCTGTCATATGTCAATTACATACCCAACTCGTAGTCTGCAATAAATAAATGTCCAAAGTATAATCTGTAATAGTTTAAAGTCCAACACGAGGACTGTAGTGGATTATAGTCCAACACGAGGACTTTGATGATTATAGTCCAACACGAGGACTTTGATAGCTTATATCAAACACGAGGACTTTAATAGTTTATAGTCCAACATGAGGACTTGATAGCTTATAGTCCAATACGAGGACTGTAATATGCAAATAATGTCAGAGATCACATATATACCATTCACCCTCATGCTCCGGTGAATAAATCTAAGACTCATGTCTGAAGTCAACTCATGTATACCAATCTCAGTGTATAACAAACCCATATAACCAAGATATTTTGCCAGCTACACAAACCTAAGCACAACAGGACAAAAGCAAAAAAAAATCCCCAGTGGTCGACAGCCCACGGTCGACCGTGACTAGAGCAAAAGCTTACTGCTTCTGTGCACGATACTCGTTTTTTGTCCAGACCCATCAGACTCTCAGTGACGCATGCATCAGAGACTGTTTGACAGATCCCCACAGTCGCCTGCCACGGTCGATCACGTAAAAGAAGAAACCCTAGTTCAGGTTTCTGTTCTACGTGGTTTGATCCAAAAACTTTCGTGCGGTGTTTATATACATTATCAATCCTTCATAAGTGATTTAGCATAACCAATACATATGAATTTTAGTCTAATCACTATAGATAAAATGAATCAAATCTTAAACATGTAAATTTCATGTCGAAATCTTCAAAAACAAAAATCTTTCTTACAAAACTCTTGTTAGAAATAAACTCATATCTAGATCTGTATTAAGAATTTTGTGGGTGAGCTTTATTAACTGAAAACACGTCCTCTTTGCAAAAATACAATATATAGATTTATTTTTATACATAATCTAGTATGTTAGTCTCACAAATCACATGAAAAATATTATTAAAATATTTAAAAACATGGGTATAGAGTTGGGCGAGATGAAACTCGCCTGAGGGATAATGAACAACTCCAAAAAACACTGGAAAAATATCCTCCTATGCTGAAAACCGCTGGATCCCGCTCAAACTCTTCAAAATCCGTTGAAATTACCAAGGAGAAGGGGTTAGGGTTTGCAAGAGGGAAGGAGGAGGCTGCTAGGGTTTTCTATGGTGAAGAAGAATCTCTCACAAAAATAATATTATATATATGAGCCCACAAACCCGAACCAAAACCCAATAAGACTCGAACTGAGAAAAGCTGGCAAAACTGCGTACAGTCGACCGCCACGGTCGACCGCGCAAGAGATAGAAACTTTCTGCTTCTGCTACGTGCCCGACGGTCGACCGTCACGGTCGATCGCGCAGGAAATTTCCTGTTGGTGTATGTTGTTTGTGTGCTGGTCTTATCACTCAATCTTTCTCATATAAATACACTCGTTTGGTCCCCAAACACTTGTTATCACATTCATCTATAATATAAACATATATTTTACAAAAAAAATTCATTCACTGTATTTTATGGGGTTTTACATTCTTCCCCCTTAAAAGAATTTCGTCCTCGAAATTCTGAAATCGTATCTTAAAAATTAATAATACGAGAAAAGCACATCGGGAGTAGTCATTCCCACATACACCTCTCATAGCATTAATTTTCAGATATGAACATAGTAATATCTAAAGTTAACAGTCTAAAATGCGATTATTCACACCTTAATCCCTAACAAAATTGAATTAGTACGTCGGGCGAAAAATCCAAACAAGGAACCCCCCATATATATACCATGTATCCCAAATGATTAAGGATTAAGTGCCAATACCTCCATACTAGTGTTAAAGATAAATATGACTATCCAAAATTATCATAAAACATAAGAAAACATAATCTAAACAATTTACCTATTCAAACAGGTGTGGGTAGTCACGACGCATATCCTCCTCGTGCTCCTAAGAAATCTCCTCAGATCCTCTCCGGTTCCATTGAACTTTCACCAAAGGAATCATATTGTTTCTAAGTTTCTTGTTTTCTCTAGAAAGTATACAAACTGTGATCTCTATTATAGTCAAATCGTCCTGAAGCTCAATCTCCGGAGCATCCAATCCTCGCTGTCTTTCCTCATCATGTAAGTGTTTCTTGAGCATAGAAATATGAAACACGTCGTGCACACTAAACATCAATGTTGGAAGGTCTAGTCTATATGAAACAGCCCAATACACTCCACAATCTGAAAAGGGCCAATATATCTCGGAGCAAGCTTCCCCCGCCTACCAAATCGCTACACCCCCTTCATCGGCGA
>BQKN01065387.1:319916-348919 GCA_022839385.1 Asparagus kiusianus
CTATTTAGGAACTTACAACATGAGCTTAAGTACGTCGAGCAAAATAATCCAAACAAGGAAACCCTCATGTATATATCTTGTAGCTCAAATTGTAGATCCCTAATGATAAGAGGGTTTTAGTACTTAGGAAATTACAACACGAGCATAGGTTCGTCGAACGAAATAATCCAAACAAGAAAACCCTCATGTATATACCTTGTATCTCAAATTGTAAATCCCTAAATACCAAACTTGAAATCTAATAGAGGAACAATAATAAAAGAAGTCAAACCCATCTCAGAACTTAAATCTGATGTCATGTCGTAACTCACATAAGTGTTATGTCCAGCCTATGCAAGTATCGGTGTTAATCTCAAGGTCTAACTGATGTCCAACACATGGACTAAAACTAGATGTAGTGGATGTCCAACACATGGACTGCATATGAAAATTATCCAACATATGGACTGAATGTGATAAATGTCCAACACATGGACTACACATCATAATTACCCAACACATGGATTAGATGAAATATATGAACAGATGCATATACCCTAATTTTTTACGTGTCTCGGTGTGCAAACCTAAACTCGTGTCTGCATGTCATCTCACATGTAAAGATGCAGTTTAAACAATAATTTCTAATACCTGTTATTCGAGGCGACTCCTCATTCATATTAAAGCACGCAACAACAATAAACAAGCATAAATAGTTTCAGTTAAACTAAAACAACCCAAACAGATCCAAACCGAGGAAACTAGAAAATTCCTCATCAGTCAACTAACGAGTTGACTGGGATTGGTTGACTCATTGGTCGACCAGAACAAAACATAAAACTATAAATTTTCCCGTCAGTCGACTCATCAGTCGACTCATAAGTCGACTGATAAGTCGACTGATAAGTCGACTCATAAGTCGACTGATAAGTCGACTCATTAGTCGACTGAGCAGAAAATTCCCAGTTTTTCTGCATACGATGATTTATATGAAAAATTTAAATCTAAAGTTCTTCTTCATCATGTCCAACAAAATATTTCCGATTCTAACACATGTGTATCAACAGAAACGAAAGATTTACATGTAATAACTTACATTAAAACCCTAAACATATTTATCCATGTTTAAAAACAAAGAAATCACAAAGAAACACATGTTTAAACTAACTCCAGTTCTAGATCTACATTACAAAAATGTTGGTGAGTTTTTATTAAACTAAAAATGTAGGTCTTGTAACTCATAATATAAAGCATTTATCTTTATGCACAAAAATACGTTTTAGGCTCAAGAATTCGAAATAAATCTCAAAGAAAACTATACAAACAGTGGGTGAGGGATGGGCGAGATGTTACTCACCTCTGGTATGCTAGAACAACTCTTGAATCTGAGAGAGGATGATTCCCTTCACTGCACCTCGCCAAAACCCGCTGAAATCCTCCGAAAATCCCCCAAAATCACCAAAAACGAACTAGTGTTTGAGGGGAGAGAGAGGCTAGGGTTTTTCTGGGATTCTGATGGGTTTGGGGTTGGTTTCGGGTAAAAGAAAATATATATAATACGGTTAAAACCTGAAAGAAAACTCACCCAAACCCGCAACTGAAAAATCTAGAAATCTGCTCGTAAGTCGGTTCATAGGTCGACTCATAAGTCGACTCATGAGTCAACTAAGCCGACGTTTTCCAGATTCGTACATGTTTTGCTAATTTGCCAAAACCAATGCACAAAACTCTATAAAAATATACAAAACCAATGCACAAAACTCTATAAAAATATACTCATACATATCTGATAACTTGTTATCAAGTATATCTATGACCTCAAGTCATTTACCATAATAGTATTATCTATCACCAATAATTCACATATACTTCTAACAAAAATACGGAGTTTTACAGTCTGCCTCACAAGCTCTGGTCTAAGCAACAAGCTATCCTCTGGCTCTGCCCAACATATAGGGGATCTACAGGGCCTCCGGTATAAAGCCTCATACAGAGCCATACCAATTGTTGCTTGATAACTATTGTTATAAGCAAACTCTATCAATAGAATAGATCCTCCCAGCTATCTTGAAAATCAATGATACAAGCTCGTAACATGTCCTCCAACACCTGGTTCACTCTCTCTGTCTGACCGTCTGTCTGAGGGTGAAAAACACTGCTGTGCAATAATCTGCTGGCAAATAAATCCTGAAAACTCCTTCAAAAGTATGAGGTAAAAACCGAGCCTCGATCTGATACAAGCGTGTCTGGAACCTCGTGAAGTCGAACTATCTCCCGGATGAATATCCTCGCGTATGCCTCGGCGGTGTAAGTAGTCCTCACTGGAATAAAATATGCCGACTTCGTCAACCGATCCACGATCACCCAAATTGAGTTGTTCCCCCTCTTCGACTTTGGCAGCCCTACAATGAAGTCCATAGAAATGTCTGCCCACTTCCATTCTGGAATGGGTAGAGGCTGAAGTATCCCTATTGTGTTGGCCTTCTTGTTTTGATGATGATTTACAAACAATTTACATCTAATATTGTTTGTCTAGTGTTTGTGTTTTATATTTATTCTAGGCAAACAATATGTCGGAGGATGGATGGAATTACGCTTTCATGATCATATCTAATGGAGGTTGGCAGAATCGTGGAGTGAAGCCATGCAATTCAAGTTGAAGATCCAAGTTCAAGCTTCATCTGCGAGTGTACCAAGATAGAGCTTTGTTGAAGATCACAAGCTTAGGTATAATTAGTTTAAGGTTTATATTATGTGTGTTAGTACTTTAAGCTCAATCATATACACACATACACATTTTGGTTTTGTGTATATATAGTTATATATATACATATATGTTTTGGTTTGATAGTTTTCAAGTTTTAATATGAAACAATTAAATACAATTAAAAATATATTTCTTATTTCATACTTATATGCATATATATGATTTCATCAATATCAATTTTATTTAGTTCAATGAAATCATATTTACTGTTTTTGAAAAGTTTGCAAAATATACAATTTTGTGAAAATATTGTATTCTCAGTTTTTGGACTTAACAATAATCATATACATCTTTTATTAAGTCTACAAAATCTTCTTGTAATGTTCAAAACATGGTTAAGTTAAAATGTCAAAACTCATGTGTTCATATTTTCATGTTTTGGACTATTTTGTAAAATGATGATATTTTTTATTTGGGAGGTCTTTTTGAAAACCAATTGTTGTAGCATGTTTATTGTTATGTCTATAATCATTTCCCAAAGTTTTATAAATTTTTAAAATTTTTTGATATTTTTAAACAGGGTTTCAAAATTAGAAAACAGTTTTCAAACCTGTCAATCACATGTATCTGTTTGCGATCGACCGCCACGGTCGATTGCCTTGAGTCCAGAGACTCAAAATTGTTTGTTGATGGCTCGCGGTTGACCGTGGCAGTCGATCGGATGAAGTCCAGAGAGTTTTACGGTCGATCGTCACGGTCGATCGACTGTTGTCTTGAGCCTAGTTTTTGTTTCTGAGCTGCTCGTGGTCGACCACGCATTTTCCATAGTCGACCGTCGAAGTTACCGTTGACTTCCAGCGGCTATTTCCAGCAGCTATTTTTGTGGGGTTTTTGGTCATTCTCTTGGGGGGTTTTGCTAAAGTTTTGAGTGGGTATAAATACCCCCTTGCTCTCATCTTTCATATCTGATCCAAGAAATGTTTTAACAATGTTTTAACACAGTTTTAATAAGGGTTTAAGTATTGTTTAAGTTTGTTTAAGAAGCTTTTAAGCATTTAGGAGTTTGTTTCGTGAAAACAATTTCACAAGAGCTTGAGGAGATCATCAATTGAAGTTTGAGCATCCAACTCTTCTCCCTTTCTCTTTTGATCTATTGAGAAGTTTTCTAAACTTATATCTAGCTTTGCATTTGCATATTTGTTTGATTATCATTCATTAAAGCTAGTTTTTATATTGAGTTTAGATTTGATTTCACTCATTATTTACACACACTCACTTGAGCTTATTGTATATATAGTATATTTGGGTTGGTGAGAGTTATAACAATTGAGTGTGAGCTTTCATTGAGTTCTCATCTATTACAGAGAGTGTTTGTGGAAAAATTTGTAATAAGAAAAATAATGAAAGAATTGTATTTGATTTATTCTCTCTAACTGCTTAGAAAAAGAATGTTTACAACTCTCTCAACTCTTGATTACAATTAGATTTCCTGATTATAAAAGAGAGGAGAATGATCTGGATTCTCCCATTTGTTTAATTCTGGGTTCTTCACGGTGGCGATGAGATGCTTCCCTCGAATGCTCGCGTCAAGTTTGCTTCTCGTTGACGATCCGAACGTCTCAACTCACTGGAACGTTATCTTCTCCTCACGATTTGACGTTGTGGAGAACTTGTGTGATAAGTTTGAAACTCTGGACAAGTTGATAACTCTGAATGAGTTGGAAACTCTTGAAAAAGAGTTGATTTGAATCGAGAATCAGTTCTTAAGCCAAGGCTGAAGGCTTCAAGGAATGCTCCAAAGGATGAATGTCGATCTCTCAATCTATGATGCTCCAAGATCTCCCCCTTTGCTGCCAAGTCTCAGATCCGAAAATGCCAGCCTAGATCTCTTCTTTGCTGCTAAAAAGAAGGATCCAAAAGCCCGCCCTGAACTAAGCTGGTTTCTTAGTTATTTATAGGGGATTAAGGGGTGTAACCGCCCCCTTAATTCGCTCCTAAGTGGGGCTAATGGAATGTAACCGCCCCTTAAATCACTCCTGAGTGGAGTTGTGATCCCCTCAGATCATGAGAGATGGTTTTGAAACCATTCAACTCGTGTTTGAACGAGTCAAACGCAAAATCCGCGTTCTGACATGAATTCTGCATTTAAACGTAGCATCTGGAGGCTCGGACGCATCGGCTGGAAGCTGCGTTTGGCAACGGACGAAAGCTGCGTTGGCAACGGTATGGAACTGCGTTTGGCAGCGATTGGAGCTACGTTGGCAGCGATTGAAGCTGCGTTGAGCAGCGGTATAGAGCTGCGTTGAGCAGTGCTATAGAGCTGCATTGAGCAGTGCTTGGAGCTGCGTTGGCAGTGGTTGGAGCTATGTTGGGCAGTGCTTGGAGCTGCATTGAGCAGCGGTTGGAGCTGCGTTGAGCAGCGGGTGAAGCTGCGTTTGGCAGCGGTATAGAGCTGCGTTTGAGCTGTGTTTGTGGCTATGAACGCGGTGCGTCTTGATGCTGGTACGCGGGGAGGACTTCCACGTCTTGGTTTGAAGAGACCGTCGATTTGTAGTCTCTTTCTGTCAAAGATCGTCGTTTTGTAATCTTTGCTTTAGCTCTTTGATATGTGAGAGTCGTCAGATTATAACTCCCGATGTTGATTGTGAAGACTGTTGATTAGAGCTTTCATCAGTTATCGTGAAGGTCGTCAGATTGTAACCTTCAGCGATCTACGTGAAAAGTCTTCAAATTGTAGTCTTCTGAAAGTCGTCAAATTATAACTTCCATCATCGGTGTTTGATGGGGAATCAGCTATCTATTGTGATTTTTAGACAGCCTACAGAGAGCAAATTTGTTGTTCCATTATGAGTGTTGTAAGATTTTTGGTGAACTAGAAAACCGAGTGTGTCGTTGTAAATATTATTTGTGTGAGCGTAGAAAACCCGGTTATGATAGTGGAGATCTCCTCGAGGTGAGGAGCGGAGACGTAGGTCGTGGGGACCAAACTCCGTGAACTATTGTGAACATTGATCGGTGAGCATTAAAAACCGATATTCTGTGGTGTAAATGTTATTCAGGTGAACGTAAAAAACCCGGTTGTGATAGTGGAATTCTCCCCAAGAGTGGGGAGCGGAGACATAGGACGGAAGGTCCAAACTTCATGATCATATCGTGTGTTTGAGTTTGCATTGGCGCACTTCTCTTGTGTTTATATTTCTTATCACATTTGTCCATTGCTCATTATTTATATCATCCACTATCTTGTTTATTTTGTTTACCCTTATATATATCATTTATCCTAGCTCATATATCTCATAGTGTATCTCATTACTAGGATGTTTCCCTTTCTTATATTGCTTATTCTTGCTTATAACATATTGTATATCTATCTTGCAAGAATAATTTATTAATAAGTTTTAATTGGCATAAAATCAGATTAGATTAGCATAAGACCCTAATCACCCCCCCTCTAGGGTCTAACATGCTTGTCTCTGATGTTCTGCATTCACTTGCTGACAGGTAAAACACTTAGCCACTTATTCTAAAATCTCTTTACGTACCACTCCACCAAAAGTGTCTTCTCAAGTCCTTATACATCTTAGTAGTTCCTAGATGCACTGTATATCGAGTATGATGTGCTTCATCAAACAACTCCCTCTTCAGCTCCACACTAGCTGGCATAACCAATCGGCCCTTTATCCGAAGGCCTCCATCTGCACCAATGGTCTAATCGTTCTTAGGCTCTTTGGAAATCTCCTCCTTTCGGATTTGAATCCAAGAGTCCTCTAACTAAGCTCTGACTACTCTGTCCCTCCAAGGTGGCTGCACTGATATAGCTCCTAAGTATGAGCTGGTCCCGCCAATCTCTGGCCTAAATTAAACTGGCTAAGAGTGAGAAGATCTCTATACAACGAGCACCTCAAAGCCGCAACCTAGTGTCGACGCTTCCTACTCAAAGCATCTGCTACGAAGTTCACCTTCCCCGGGTGATATTGAATCGTGAACTCGTAGTCCTTGATGAACTCAATCAATCGTCTCTGCCTCTGATTAAGTTCCTTCTAGGAGAAAAGGTACTTCAGACTCTGGTGGTCTGTGAAAAGCTCGAACTGAACTCCATATAAGTAGTGTCTCCACGCCTTCAGCGCGAATATCACAGCTGCTAACTCCAAATCATGAGTAGGATAGTTCTGCTCATGCACCCTCAACTGCCGTGAAATGTATGCTACTACCCTTTGAGTCTGTATCAAGACACCTCCCAAACCTGCTAATGACGCATCCGTGTATACAACACATGTATTGTCACTACTCGGAATAGTAAGAACTGGCACCGTAGTCAACTTAGTCTTCAAGGTATCAAATGCTTTCTGGCACTCCATGTTCCAAGTGAACTGTACACCCTTCTGCATAAGGCGTGTAAGTGGTACTACAATCTTCAAGAAGTCCTGAATGAACTTTCTGTAATAGCCGGCTAACCCCAAAAAGCTACGAATCTTGGTAATCGTCTTTGGCGGTTCCCAATCAAGAGCTGCTAAAACTTTAGCTGGGTCCACTGTTATGCCTTCTCTGCTGACAACATGGCCAAGAAATCTGACCTTATAAATCCAAAACTCGCACTTGCTAAACTTAGCATATAGCTGATGCTCCCTCAAAGTCTGCAAAGCCAAACATAGATGCTGCTTGTGCTCCGACTCCGATCTCGAATAGATAAGAATATCATCGATGAATACAATCACAAACTGGTCCAAGTATGAACGGAAGACCCGGTTCATCAGATCCATGAATACCACGGGTGCATTCATCAACCCAAATGGCATGACCAAAAACTCAAAGGATCCATATCGAGTCAGAAAGGCGGTCTTAGAAATATCCATCTCCCGAACCCACAATTGATGATAACCAGAACGAAGATCAATCTTCAAAAAATAGTGTGCTCCATACAGCTGATCGAACAAGTCATCAATCCGAGGCAAAGGATATCTATTCTGGATAGTGACTTTGTTCAACTCACGGTAGTCTATACATAATCACATACTACCATCCTTCTTCTTCACGAAGAGGACCAGTGCACCCCACGGCGAATGACTCCGACGAATAAATCCCTGAGCTAACAACTCATCCAACTGGGCCTGTAGCTCTCTCATCTCATCAGGTGCCATACGATAGGGTGCTCAGGATATCGATGTTGTGCCCGGTTATAATTCAATACAGAACTCAACCTCTCTCACAGGAGGCAACTCAGGTATGTCCTGAAAAACATCCTGATAATCTAAGACAACTCTAGTCTCACATATATCCCTACTCTGATCCTGAAGCATCACCTCCTCGATGTACGCCAATAATGACTCCGCAAACTGGTTCCCCTGAGAGGTTGCTACAACTAACTCGGACCCATCGGACGCTCGCAAACTGACTGTTTTCGCAAAACAATTGATACTGACGTGGTAGAAAGATAGTCAATCCATACCAAGAATGACATCGAATTCTGACATGCTCAACACTATCAGATCAACAACGAACTCAGACTCGTCTAAACTGAAAACACACCTCTTATAAATGCTCTCCAAGAGCGACATCTCACATAGAGAGGTGGAAAATAACAAAGGAACGTCTAGAGGTTGAGCTACGAGCTGAAGTCTAATCATAAAAGCATAAGATATGAAAGAATACGAAGCTTCTGAATCAAAAAGAATACGGGCTAGAAAGGAGTTCACGGAGAACATACCCTCCACTACGGTCCCGCTCGTACCATGGTCACGAGGAACTACTACATACACTCTGCCTATGGCTGGAAGCTGCTCTGCTACTGGAGGTGGGACATACGAGACTACCTGCCCCTGAGGAACCTTCTGGACTATACAAACCTATCCCTCAATCTGTGAGATTGTCGGTGGTGCCTCAAGTCTCATCTGCTGGCCTTGAGCTCGGCCCTGGAATCTGTTCTGCTGTTGATTCTACCCTGTCCCTTGCTGGGCTCCTGTTGGTGCACTGCGACACTCTGATGCTTTGTGGCCAAGCTTGTACACTTAAAACAAGTGCCCTGGAATTTGTGCTGCTGAGGTGCTCTCTGATCCTGTTGGGGTCCTCTCCTATGAGGGCCTTTCTGTTGCTGCCGCTGGAGTCCCGAAAAAGGCCTCTTATTCTTGCCCTTATCCTTAGTATTCATTTCCTCGTCCTTCTTGAACATAGCTGACTCATTCTCCTATGATGTGGCAGCATCCGCTACCTCTCGTACTGAATAGAACCTCTTAGAAATGAGGTATCGACGAAGGTTAGGGCGAAGTCCTGCTAAAAACATCTGTGCCTGGCGTTCTCCTGTCTGCCACATGCCCGTGAAGTGAAGCAAGCTCATAAACTTGCTCTCGAAATCAGCTACTGACATGTCTCCCTGAGATAATCTGGACAACTCAAGCTCTTTTCCGGCTTGTGCCGCGGAAGAGATATACTGCTCATCAAAGAAGTAGGCAAAATCCTCCCAGGTGAGGGTCATCCTCTGATCTAGAGTAAATTGGAGCCGATACCATCTCCCTGCATCCCCTTTGAGACTGTAAGATGCCAGCCTCTGCTTCTGAACCGAAGTCACATTCAGTATCTCAAGAATGTTACTCACATCCTCCTTCCATTTATGTGTTGCAAGAGAATCTGATGAACTCTGAAACTCTGGTGCTCTCATCTTCTGGTATCTCTCTACTAAGCGGAGCCAAGCCTCCTGTTCTGTGGCTTTATTAGCAACTGCCTGTGGGGTAGGCATCCGTGTGCCCTCTGGAAAATCCTCTGCAATGTGAGTAGCTGGTGCAACCGGTGGTGGAACTACTGGTGGTCGTGGTGTGACATGATTCGTCACGAGCTCCTTAAGTGCTGCCATCCTAACGGCTATGGGAGCCATCAAATCTATCAAGTACTAGGGAGTCTGCTGCAGCTCAGGTGGAGCTTGCTGCGGCTCTGCCTGATCAGCTCTTCGGGTACGAGGTCTACCACGTCCAGCCATCTGAGCATATAGAAGAAGGTTTATAAGTCCTCAAACAAAACATATAAGAATTTCATATCATATATCATTCACTCAAATACTTTTAATATCACAAAAAAATATTTGCAATTTTTGAACACACGTATATAATGTCCTCACTCATTCTAGAATTTCTAGTGGATTCTATACACGAATCTTAAGAAACTCTACTCTAACTCCACGACTCAACACAGGATGATCCTAAGGATACTAGAACTAGATCTCTGATACCAACTATGATGCCCCTAGTTTCAATAAGGCTGCAGTCCAAGGTGAAATTAAGAACGCCAAACATGTCAAGCACCAAACGCCATGTTACGACATGCTTCACCATCACAGTCACTACCTATCTAGTAGAATCAACAATAGGTGTAGGTACAAAACAGGTAAAAGAGAGTATACAGAAAGGAAACTAAACAACAGATACTCAGAAGAATAATCACTACCACTGATATAAATGGATAAGTCTCTAAAAAGGTAATATCTGAACAGAATACTAATGTCTCGATATACGAATCAAATGAAATGATATTAAGGAACATTTCCTATACAAAACTAGAACAAAAACTCAAATGTTTCATAAATACATCTATTGTGGAGTTCTAACATAAACTACTAGCAAAAATTAAAATGGTAACTAGAACAACTCCATCAAGCTACGACTCTCCGTGCACCTATCTCGTTACCTAAAAGTGGGGAAACAACGAGCGTCAAAGCGTTATAGCGAATAATATCTCAACCAACCCCAGAGAAAAGGGCAAGAAGGATAAGAAAATATCTGATAATACATATAGATAGCCAAACATCGACTGAAAAAATAAAACAGAGGTTTGATGTTTAGAAATTTACAACACGAGCATAGGTACGCCTCCCTTAGCTCAAATTGTAAATAGCTAAATACCAAATCCAAAAGCTACAACATGGAGTAATAACTCTATCTCCAACCGAAATATCAATGACCTGTCATATGTCAATTACATACCCAACTCGTAGTCTGCAATAAATAAATGTCCAAAGTATAATCTGTAATAGTTTAAAGTCCAACACGAGGACTGTAGTGGATTATAGTCCAACACGAGGACTTTGATGATTATAGTCCAACACGAGGACTTTGATAGCTTATAGTCAAACACGAAGACTTTAATAGTTTATAGTCCAACATGAGGACTTGATAGCTTATAGTCCAACACGAGGACTGTAATATGCAAATAGTGTCAGAGATCACATATATACCATTCATCCTTATGCTCCGGTGAATAAATCTAAGACTCATGTCTGAAGTCAACTCATGTATACCAATCTCAGTGTATAACAAACCCATATAACCAAGATATTTTGCCAGCCACACAAACCTAAGCACAACAGGACAAAAGTAGAAAAAAAATTCCCCCAGCGGTCGACCGACTATGGTCGACCGCGACTGGAGCAGAAGCTTACTGCTTCTGTGCACGACAACCCTAGTTCAGGTTTTTGTTCTACGTGGTTTGATCCAAAAACTTTCGTGCGATGTTTATATACATTATCAATCCTTCATAAGTGATTTTGCATAACCAGAACATGTGAATTTTAGTCTAATCACTATAGATAAAACGAATCAAATCTTAAACATGTAAATTTAACATGTAAATTTCATGTCGAAATCTTCAAAAACAAAAATCTTTCTTACAAAACTCTTGTTAGAAATAAACCCAGATCTGGATCTATATTAAGAATTTCATGGGTGAGGTTTATTAACTGAAAACATGTTCTCTTTGTAAAAATACAACATATAGATCTATTTTTATACATAATCTAGTATGTTAGGCTCACAAATCAAATGAAAAATATTATTAAAACATTTAAAAACATGGGTATAGGGTTAGGCGAGATGAAACTCGCATGAGGGATAATGAACAACTCCAAAAACACGCTGAAAAAATATCCTCCTACGTCGAAAACCGTTGGATCCCGCTCAAACTCTTTGAAATCCACCGAAATCACCAAGGAGAAGGGGTTAGGGTTTGCAAGAGGGAAGGAAGAGGCTGCTAGGGTTTTCTGTGGTGAAGAAGAAGCTCTTACGAAAATAATATTATATATATGAGCCCACAAACCCGACCCAAAACCCAATAAGACTCGAACTGGCAAAACTGGCAAAACTGCGTACAATCGACGGCCATAGTCGACCGCGCAAGAGATAGAAGCTTTCTGCTTCTGCTGCGCGCCCGACGGTCGACCGCCACGGTCGATCGCGTAGGAAATTTCCTGTTGGTGTATGTTGTTTGTGTGCTGGTCTTATCACTCGATCTTTCTCATATAAATACACTCGTTTGATCCCCAAACACTTGTTATCACATTCATCTATGATATAAACATATATTTCACAAAAAAAATTCATTCACTTTATTTTACGCGGTTTTACAAAATGAGCATGAAGTACATAGTTATTCATGTATAACTGAAAAATATACAACTCACTCTCATAACAATATTTTACATTTCTAGTCACACTATTACATAATACTGGATTTCCCTAACAAAATCATGAAGAAAATATCATAATTTATCTCTACTACATCAAGTTACATAAACTTGAAGCTCATCATAAAATCAAACATATCACAACATCATAATGACTGGATCCACCTTTGAAATTACACCAACCAATTCTAGATTGATGGAAATAAAAGTAAACAAACTATCTTTCTTTACTTCCTCTCTTTACTGTTCACCAGAGCAAATAGTGAAATTGGCCAGGACTGCGGTGGCTAGTTGCGAAGGTCAGGAGGTGGAGGCTGTTGTTGATGGAGTTTGAAAGAGGCTAGGGAGTATGAGAGAGATTGAGAGGGAAAGAGAGTAAGAGATTACACTTTGAGAGGCTGGAGCTTGGTTGTTTGATTGAGAATGTGATTTGAGTTGTGTAATCCTCAGATATCATATAGAAAATGATCCTAAAGAGGTTAGGGATATGAATGGTTAGAGTTTAATTTGTAATTAGTAGGGCTATTAAATTGATGATAATATTTAATTGGCAGTTACAATAAGAATTTTAAGCTAAATATGTTTATAACTAATTCATATTTTAAATTAGTTTAACATGTAAATACAAATTTAATAGTTTAACGTTAATATTAATATTAAAATCAACATTTAAATATCATACACAAATTTATATTAACATAAGAATATAATTTTGTATAATATCTTAGTTATATTTTACTAGGTATACAAGAATACTATTAATGACATAAAATCAAACAATTTCCTATACAAATATAACTAATTCATTTAATATCAAAATATAGTAAAAAATTTTGATAAAGTATAGTGTAATCTATAAGTTTACTAACATAGTAAAATGTGGATTTAGAAATATATTTACTATACATTTATTCGTAATCAATAATTTTAAAATATGGTTAATCATAAAATATAACTAAGATATGTATACACATAATCTACTATAAATTTAGATTAATATTTAACTATAATTCATTTAATATCAAAATATAGTAAAACTCAGAACAGAATAACATTAATTTATAGTAAATATATTAATCTCTTTAATAATTATAGTATAGTGTATACAAATGAAATATACATGTATAACAAGATAGATATACATTTAATATCAAAACTTGGATGATTTGCAATTATTCAAGTTTTGAAATATTCAAGTATTTTATAAAATTTTAGTTATATTAAAATTAATAGCATACTTTCAAGGAATTTATACTAATTAATTATTTATTAAAATTATATTCTTTAAAATATTTTAATAATTTTAATATTAATATAGCATATAATAGTTATTCAAAACTTGAATATTTATACTTGAATATTTAAAAATACTTATAACGAAATTTAAAAATTAATCATATTATCATTATAGTTAATTATTATATATTAAAACTAAAAACTAATAATATATATTTATAAAATTTAAAATTAATATATTAACAAATTAATAATGTATTATTAATATATTAAAATTAATAATTAATAATGTATATTAACAAAATTTAAAATCATATTATAGTTAATTATAAGTATACTTGATATTAAAATTAATCATATTATAGTTAATTTTAACCAGTTTTATTGACGATGATGATGAGACCAAAAAGAACTTAGAAGAGGTGGCAAGCCTCATGGAGAATTTGTTGACAACGATAAGCACCAATGAGAGGCAGCAAAACATGTTGATAGTTTGTTTACAAGGATCAAGCCGAGAAGCAGCAATGTCCATGTTGACATGTCCACGTTACTAACAAAAATTTATAACCTCCAATGTTCTTATGAAGAAAAGTATCGAGATGGCCATAAATTCATGAGGACGCAGAAGTGTATATGTGTTTTATGGTAAATCTTAAATTTGATCATTACACTAAGATTTGCGATATTATTTACAGTTATTCAATATCTGTAGGTTTATATTTTTGATAATTTGGTGTAGAGTATATTATCTTTATGGTAAATATTTGAAAATGTATCAAGTGACAAATTTTAGATATAAATGATATCAAATCATATTAAGTATTAGATACTTAATTATACTACAAATAAATTTGAACTGTTTATTTCTAGTAACATTTGTATAAACCACTTGTATTAATATTAAAACCAATAACTATATATAGCAACTAAAATTTGAATTATTTATAAATAATATACAATTTATTTTGTCGATTGATATATAAGAATATAATTTTAGTATACTTGTATTGATATATTAATATTTTAATAATTTATATATAATTAACAATTTTATTTTTAATATTATGAAAATATAATATATTATTTAAAATAACAAAAGGGAATAGGGGAAATAGTCAACTCTATAACACCACATTCATTAGCTAAGGTCATTGATGTTAAAAGTCCTAATATTTTTTGCGCGTGCATAATATAACTAAAATTTTAAAAATACTTGAATATTTCAAAACTTGAATAACTGCAAATCATCCAAGATTTGATATTAAATGTATACCTATCTTGTTATACATGTATATTTCATTTGTATACACTATATTGTAATTATTAGAGAGATTAATATATTTACTATAAATTAATGTTATTCTGTTCTGAGTTTTACTATATTTTGATATTAAATGAATTATAGTTAAATATTTCAAAATTTAGAGTACATTATATGTATACTTATCTTGTTATATTATAGGTTTAACTATATTTTAAAATTATTGATTATGAATAAATGTATAGTATATATATTTCTAAATACACATTTTACTATATTAGTTAAATTTTTTTGGTCAATAAAAAAGACATTATTCATTTTCCCAAATTTTGAAATGAGAGTACATCAAAAAACCAGAAAACACTTTGGCAAACAAGAAAAAAAAAACTAAAAACTCACTTACAACTTTTTAATTTTCCCTCTTAAGTGCTCTGGAATATCTTCATTTAAAACTTTTATCAGGAGTGAAAGCTTCACCTCCCTCACAAGTTGATCAGGTCTTCGGCATTTTTCCTAAAATATTCTTGTGTTTCTCTTCTTCCATATCCAGTAAATTATTGCTGACAACACTATTCTTTTCATCTTCTTCATGAATCCAAGTCCTCTCAAGTTGTTACTATACCAACACATGATCCCAAGCACACGATCTCCATGTAAATCCTAGCCGTTCCATCACCTCATTCCAAACATAAGATGAGAATTAGCACTCAAAAAAGATGTTTTTTGATTCAGGGTGATTAACAGAATCAGTGCACAGCAAGCACTGGTTCTGGTTGACATCTAGTATCCCCATGTGACACAGTCTATCCTTGGTTAGTAGTCTCGAATGAATAGCAAGCCACAGTATCATCGAGTGCTTGGGTTAATGTAAGCCCCCCCAAACTGAATTCGACTAGTTTGTAATAGCTAAAGGTTGAGATATAACATTGTATATAGATGAGATTTGAATATTACCATTTTTATGACAGCTAGTAAGAACTCTATGTATGTTCTCCACATTTCCAAATATTCTCATCACCAAATCCCTCACCTTTAGGAGCTGCCTCCACATCCAAGAGTCATTCTTCTTTGGTTGAATTTTCCAGATCCCTTGATGTTGTAAATAGTTCTCATGGACCCATTTAATCCACAATAAATCTTTTTTTTGTATGTATCATCCATAACAGTTTAATACATGCAGCATGATTCCATTTTCTGGCTGTGAAAAGACTCAATCCTCCTAATTTCTTATCTTTACAGACCTCTGTCTAGGAAACCAGATGAACTTTATTCCCCCATAAGAAAACAGAGCACATCTTATCAATTCTTTCCAAAACCTTGATCGGTAGGATATAGTTACTTGTCCAATAGATTTGGATTCCCATAATAACAGATTTTATGAGTTGAATTCTCCCAGTATATGACAGATTCTTCCTGTTCTGCCAAGATTGAAATTAATCTGAGATTTTGGATATCAATGGTGAGCAATCAAGGAAGGAGAGTCTCTTTGAGATCAGTGGCATGCCTAAATACCTCATTGGCAAAGAGCCCTCTGAGAAATTTAAGAATGTGCATATTTGTGCCTTTGAATTATCATCAATACCACTCATGAGAATTGAGCTTTTGCTAGAGTTAACCTCTAGACCTGAGACACTGCTGAATTCTTGAAGACAGCTATGCATTTTTGCTATTGAGTCCAAATCACCTCTATAGAATAGTAGCAAATCGTCGACAAATATCAAGTGTGTAATGTTCATTCTAGCACATTTTGAGTGATACTTGAATCTTCTATCTGTGCTGAGAGTCTTTAGTTTCCTAGATAGGTATTCCATTCCTAACACAAACAAGAAGGGAGATAATGGATCACCTTGCCTCAGTCCTCTAGCTCCCTCAAAGTACCCATGTAAGGAGCCATTTCGTGACAGTGATAATCTAGGAGTAGATATACATTCCATTACCCAATTGATCATGTTATTAGGAAATCCCAAACCTGTTAGCATGTGTCTAATGAAACCCCAGCTTATCATGTCAAATGCTTTTCTCATATCTATATTAAGAACAGCTCTTGGAGAAACATGTCTTCTACCATAATGTTTGAGAAGTTCATGAGCTAGCAGGATATTGTTGGAAATAAGTCTTCCTTTAACAAATGCACTTTGTGCATCATCAATCAAGAAACCAATTACTTTCTGAATTCTTGCAGTAATGATTTTAGAAATAACCTTGTATATACAGTTACAGCAAGGGATTGGCCTATATCAGCTGGTGATCTGGGGTTGAGGATTTTAGGCACCAGAGTAATGGAGGTGGAGTTATAGGCACCAAGAAGCTTACCAGTATAGAAGAATTCCTCTATAGCTTTACACATTTCTTCTTCAATAATATTCCAGGCCGATTTGAAAAAAGATGCACTGAATCCATTAGGTCCTGGGCTTTTATCATCAAACATTATGAACACAGCCTGTCTTATTTCCTCCCTTGTGACAGGAGATTCCAGCAAGCTCCTTTGATTTGTAGTTAAAATAGGGCCATTGGCGATGACATCTGGATCAGGCATAACATAATTCCCTGAAGACCCTAGAAGTCTTTTATAATATTCAATTTAGCTCAGTGATGATTGTAGGCATATCGGAGATTATATTATCATCATTAGTATAAAGAGACAGAACCTTGTTATGATGTCTTCTAGCTTTCATGATTGAATGAAAGAATTGAGAGGATTTATCTCTATGCACACCAGTTAATGTTTGCTTTCTGCCTATAAAAAGATTCCTCATAGTGTAGCAGAGTACTATATTTCTTTAAGCATTCCTTTTCCTTGGATATGAGATGAGGGTTAAAAAGGTCAGTACTCAATTTATTCTGAGTATCAGATAGCTCTTGCTTGGCTCTTAACACCTGTTCACTAATATTCATGAAGTGTCTTTTATTTAAATCCTTCAGTATTGGCTTGAGTAACTTAAGCTTTGAATGTAACTTGAACATGTAGTATCCCTGCATATCCTGATCCCAAACAGACTTGACAGTAGAGAGAAACTCATGGTGTTTTGTCCACATCTTGAAAAACTTGAAAAAGGCTTTTTCCCCTGAAAATCATCATCTCCAATTGTTAAGAGTGCTGGAGAATGGTCAGAACAAGCTGGCTGCAAGAATTCTACTTGACTTGAAGTATATTGTAAGATCCATAATTCATTGACCAATACTCTATCTAATCTACTCCATATTCTAGTATCAGCCTCTTGCTAATTGTTCAAAGTATAGAAGCACCCTGTAGTCTTAATGCGTGTCAGTTGACTAGAGGAAATAAAGTGCTAGAAATCTTCAGTATCAGCCTCAAAAATTGGTGCACCACCCAGCTTTTCATCATCACTGAGAATTGCATTGAAATATCCCCCAACTAACCAAGGCAATTAACTGATGACTTGAAGTTTTGAAGATCCTGCCATAGTGCCTTCCTTCCTTCTCTTTGATTAAGAGCATAAAGTATAGACATCAAGCAAGAAAACTTGCCATCTCTTGAATGGACTGAACATGTTATATATTGTACAGAAACTTTGACACATTGAATAGAGAGAATGTCACTATTCCAAAGAAGCCAAATCCTCCCATTGCCTGCTTCCTGGACATTTGAAGTCCATTCCTAATACTTAGCAATTTTTTGAGCTATTTTATCCATTTTTCCTGAAGAAAGCTTTATTTCTAAAAGAGCTATAAAAGGTAGCTTATAATCATGAATGAATTTCTTCATAATTAAGTGTTTAGGGGACTTATTAAATCCTCTGATATTCCATATAGAGAAGTACATTACTGTCTTCCACCCCTGTCAATATAACAGGGATCAAAATCAAGAGCCTGTGAGTCCAAAGGAGAGAATTGAGATGCCTGAATAGAATTCACTGAAGCTCTTGCTATTGCTCTTCTAGCAACATTTGTCCTGCTAACACTTGTAAACCCAGAAGCATTGACTGTTGGGGAGGAAAATTGATGAAGAGCTAGCACAAGTTAGTCCTTTATCGGGGAACATTTGTTGTGCATGTTTCCCAGTGTCAATCCTCAGGTTAGTATCTGACACCATTTGTGCATGTTTCTCTCTTTCAGAAGAGCCAATCTTCCTTTTGTCTAGATTGATTTGATCATTCACTTGATGAACTTGTTTTGTAAACAAGGTAGCAATCCTTAATTCAGCCTGAATATCCTGCTGTTTCCCAGCACCTTCCATCATCTGAGGTTGGGTGTACTTGACAGATACATTTATATCCTGATCAACAGATACATGATAACCTGACAATGCACCTTTATCCTTTGCTGTATTATTCTCCTTTCTGTTAACAGGAACCCATATTTTCTTTAACTTGTCTTCTGTAGTTATCAGTTTCATGACCAATAATATTGCAGTTTGAACACCACCTTGGCTTAAGTTCATATATAATCTTCTGATTGTATCTTTTCCCATCCGGCCCTTGTAAATCAACTGAGTCTGGCAGAGGTTCCTTCAAGGGTAATTGTACTTCAACTAAAACTCTAGCATAGCTTAGTCTCTGTCTAGTGGCAGTGAGCATATTAGTTGTTATAGGGCATCCAATTAGGCTAGAGATTTTACTAATTCTTGTAGCAATCCACAAATTAAGTTTCAGATTTGGGAGCTGAATCCACATTGGATAGGAGTAATCCTGAACTTTCTCCACTTCAATTTTAGTAGACCAGGTTTTAGTATCAAAGGCCTTGAGCCAAAAAACCAAGGTCCAGCATCCAACACTTCTCTCATCTGTTGATTAGACTGAAAATCAAATAAAAAAACCCTTTGCTTGAGTAGAGAAATTCTAGGGATAGATATCCTACCCCAAGCTTTGTTGATGAAAGCTTCCATAGATCTGAATTTTACATTCAGCCCTATAACATGCCCAATTAAGGAATACTTCCAAAATTGTTCACCCTCCCTCCATTCTTCAGCAGTGAAAGAAACAGCAGCAGAAGGAGAGCCTGGAATAAAATTGAGAGCAAGTCCTTTACCTGTCTTCCTATTATCAGCAAAGAGACTCACATAGGATTTCTTATCTTCCCCTATATTAAGCTCATCTCGCTTACCTGAATCCTCTCCATTGCCATTAACATCTCCTTCTAGGTTAAGTTTATCAGAACTCCCTTTTCCTCTTGCAAATACAGAAGGGGAAGAAATCACAAGATTCTCCGCCATGATCGTTTCCCTTGTGGAATGAGCAACAAAAGGGGTAACAATCTCAAGATCGTCATCAATCACCTCCGTTGACTCATCTAAATCATTCACAAGCTCTTCTTCCATTTCGTCAACCCAAGAGGTGGAGTTAGGAGTTTTACCTAGCTGACGATCAAGAACTGGACCAGAGCTGAGCAGGCTTGGTTCAGAAATAGACTTAGTTTTAGTCAAAACCTCTTCCATTAACATTTCCTTCTTAGCTCTCTTAGGGCTAGTACTCTCCATCTCCATTGATGCCATGGATGAAGCTCACAACTCCTTTACTGTTCCATTGCTTTCCGAAGCTTCAATTGTCTCCATTGATCTCTCAGATCCCTCAGCTACACCCATAGAAGATGAAGAAGGATAGACAAAGATTGAATCCCTTAATGTAGCATCTACTCATTCTCCCACTTTTCTTCTTCTTCCTCATTCGAGATCTGAGCGGAGGGGCACAATAGCGAGAGAAAAATCGCTCGCTAAAATGCACCTAACTAACCGCTCCCTTGGTAATCACTACTATGAATCTTTTATATTAGTTAAATTATTGATTACACTATACTATATTAAAATTATTTACTATATTTTGATATTAAATGAATTAGTAATATTTGTATAAGAAATTGTTTGATTTTATATCATTAATAGTATACTTGTATACCTAGTATAATAGATTTGGATAATTCCAGACTTTAAATTCTGTTCTGATTTTATATGTGAAATTAGAGATATGAAATTGTGTGTTCGTTTATTTTAAAACATTTAATTATGCTAAATTCTTGTTTTAATATATTCACTTATTTTATTCTCTGATTAAAATAATTTCAAAATTACATCCCATAAGATCTAAATTATAAAATATCTCTTATTATATGATAATTTTGTATAGAGTATACTATAAATTTGTGTGTGTAAGCCTGTATCCAATGGAAGCAAGCTTAACAAAAATTTATAACCTCCAATTTTCTTATGAAGAAAAGTACCCAGATGGCAACACAAATTCATGAGTATGTAGAAGTGTATGTGTGTTTTATGGTAAATCTTAAATTTGATCATTACACTAAGATTTGCAATATTATTTGCAGTTATTCAATATCTATAGGTTTCTATTTTTGATAATTTAGTATAGACTATATTATCTTTATGGTAAATATTTGAAAATGTATCAAGTGACAACTTTTAGATATAAATGATATCAATGTTAGACCCTAGAGGGGGGGTGATTAGGGTTTTATGCTAATCTAATCTGATTTTATGCCAATTAAAACTAATTAATAAATTATCCTAGCAAGTATGAAATATAACATGATATGTGAGCTAGGATAAGTAATATGAACAATAAGATATATCCTATATGATAAAAATATATGCAGGGATATATAAACTAACACAAGGGTGATATAATCAAACTACAAATGTGATAGGGCAAAATATACAAGAGTAAAAGCAATTGGCGATATAAGATAAATGCATAAGCAAATGCGCCAATGACAAACTCAAACACACTCAAATGATCACGGAGTTCGGACCTTCCGTCCTACGTCTCCGCTCCCCACTCCCGGGGAGAAATCCACTATCACAACCAGGTTTTCTACGCTCACCCGAATAACATTTACACCTCACAATGTCGGTTTTCAACGTTCACC
This sequence comes from Asparagus kiusianus, assembly GCA_022839385.1. Lineage (NCBI taxonomy): Eukaryota > Viridiplantae > Streptophyta > Magnoliopsida > Asparagales > Asparagaceae > Asparagus > Asparagus kiusianus. Next base: position 341,379 of record BQKN01065387.1, read on the forward strand.
TATCAACATTCACAATCACTCACAATGTCGGTTTTCAACGCTCACCGATCAATGTTCACTCCTCACACTCGGTTTTCTAGCTCATCGAAAACTTTACAACACTAACAATATAACAACAAATATATTCTCTACAATAGATGAGAACTCAATGAAGCTCACACTCAATTGTTATAACTCTCACCAACCTAAATATACTATGTATGAAAATACAATAAGCTCAAGTGGGTGTGTGTAACAATGAGTGAAATCAAATCAAAACTAAACTCAAAATAAAACTAGCTTTAATAAGATGATAATCAAACAAAGAGATATAAAGCTAGAAATAGAGTTTAGAAAACTTCTCAATAGATCAAGAGGTAAAGGAGAAAGGTTGGATGCTCAAACACCAATGGTTGATCTCCTCAAGCTCTTGTGAAATTGATATCATAAAACAAACTCTCAATTTGCTTAAAAACTTTTTAAGCAAAACTTAAACCAAACACAAACATTTATTTAAAACTTGTTTAAAACACTCTCTTGGGTGTGGAAAATAGTTATGACAAAGGGGTATATATAGGGTAGAAGAAAACAACCCAAAAAATCTCAAAAACCCACTAAAAAACCAAAAAAAAGAAGTCACTATTACTGTTCAATAGTCGGGTGCTACAGTAATGGCGTTCGACGTGCTACAGTGCTGTCGACCGCACTGTTCACAGATAGTTTCTATTTTTGGCAGATTCTGGAATTTTGCGTATCTGACGTTTTAAAATTAATTAAAAATAGTAAATTAACTCCAAAAATCATGAAATTTTGAGAAAATATTCTAGACATGTAGATAAACATGTTAGAGAAAGAATTTCTGAAATATCATTTTCCACTTGAGAGAAATAACTATTTGAACACAGATATACAATTTCTGAAAAAAACTGCAGAAAATACGGTTTTGTAAATTCAATTGAAAATAACAAAACAACTCCAAAAATAGTAAAACTTGGGGAAATATTTGTATATATGATGATAAACATGTAAACAAAGAAAATTTTCAAATCGCATTTCCCAATTGTGAAAACGCATCAGTTTTGTAAAAACATGCACGAACATGTGCACAAACATGAGCTAATTAAAAAATTAATTCCAAAATAAACATAACAAATTAATTCCAAAATTGATAAAACTTTGGAAAACATTTATAAACATGAAATTGAATATGTTAGAAAAAGTATTTCTCAAATTGAGTCTTCCATTTGTGAAAACTTATGTATTTTGCAAGTGTGTCCAAAACATAAAAATGTGATATACATGAAATTTGATATTTTGACATAAACAATGTTTTAAAACTCTATGAAATAATTTTATAGACCTAATGAAATATGTATACAATAATTGTTAAGTCCATAAACTAAAACTTGTGTATATATATAACTATATATATAAAAACTAAATATGTGTGTGTATATATGATTGAGCTTAAAGTACTAACACACATAATATAAAACCTAAACTAAATATACCCAAGCTTGATTGGTCTTCGATGTAGCTCAACTTGGTACACTTACGGATAAAGCTAGAACTTGGATCTTCAATTTGAATTGCATAGGCTTCACTCCACAATTCCGCCAACATCCATTTGATATGATCGTGAATGCTCGATTCCATCCATCCTCCAACTAGTTGTTTGTCTATAATAAATAAGAAAACACAAATACTAGACAAACAACATTAGTGATAAATTATTTGTTAAACATCATCAAAACAAAGAGGCCAACAATCTCCCCCTTTTTGATGATGACAAACAATTTATAAAAATGATATATGCATGAAAGGAAATAAATATATAATATTATAATTATTATACATATAAACAAAAAGAATATACTCACAATATTTCTCTCCCTTTGACAACATCAAAAAGGGGACAAAAGGATGAAGAGAGCGAAAGCTCCCCCTATCAATAAGCATAGGAGAGTATAACACATAGAAAGATAGGGATTGCTCCCCCTATCAATAAGCATAGGAGAGTATAACACATAGAAAGATAGAGATTGCTTCCCCTATCAAAATGCCTCATAGGATACATGAAATGAATGCTAAGGCAAGACATATGTGAGCAAGCATAGATGCTAAACACTACTCACATACAAAAATAATGAGAACACATAAATATATCAATATAAAGAATAGTGTCTCATCATAAAAAAACATAAATATTATGTATAAGAGTAGATTTATGAAATCAAAAGAAGATGAACATGAGAATCATGCAAAAAGTTTTTAAATGAAAACAAATCAACCAAAAGAAATCATAAATCAAAGTTTAAATCCAAAAACGTAAAATCAAATCATCATTGATTCAAAAATTAAGAGAGGCAACTATATCTAGCTCTTGAGCTAGTATCAACCCATATAAACATTTTAGCACCCGACAAACAATATTTAGGAATAAACACCCAATAAATCCGGAGGGTTATATAATCACAAACCTCTCATCAAAACAAAACTAATAATCATGAAAACAAAAGAATTTGATCGATAAAAAGAATTGTTTTCATATTAAAAAATTTAAAGTATAATTTTCAAAACCAAGAAAAAAGAAAAAGAAAAACATTAAAATTCTTAGTTTAAAATCAAATTTGTTTTGGTACCCAAGTATTCTTGATACCAAAAGATTTAGAGACATGACCCCTATTATTTAAGCTCAAAGCCCTAGGGTTATGAACCCATTTAGGCGCATATGGTACACTAGCACGGTCAAAACAAAAATTATACTCATGACCTTTCCGATTGCAATAGGTGCAATGAAGAGGGTTAAATGATTTATGCTGACCAAGTGGGCATGCACGAGAATCATTTGCAAATAAATATTTTTATTTTAAATTATTTCACAAATGAGAAACATCATTAAACAAAGATGGTTTCTTTGGAGTATTTTACAAAATAGGAACTTTTTGCACATCAAAACAAAATTTAGCAAGATGTCCAAACCTACCACAAACATCACATTTAAAAACATGTGGTCTACTAGAATTTAGTATTCTTGTTTTAATATTTTCACTTATTTTATTCTCTGATTAAAGTAATTTCAAAATTACATCCCATAAGATCTAAATTATAAAATATCTCCTATTATTTGATAATTTTGTATATAGTATATTATAAATTTGTGTGTGTAAGCTTGTATCCAATGGAAGCAAGCTTAACAAAAATTTTTAACCTCCAATGTTCTTATGAAGAAAAGTACCCAGATGGCCACAAATTCATGAGGACGCAGAAGTGTATATGTGTTTTATGGTAAATCTTAAATTTGATCATTACACTAAGATTTGTGATATTATTTGTAGTTATTCAATATCTTTAGGTTTCTATTTTTGATAATTTAGTGTAGAGTATATTATCTTTATGGTAAATATTTGAAAGTGTATCATGTGACAAATTTTAGATATAAATGATATCAAATCATATTAAGTATTAGATACTTAATTATACTACAAATAAATTTGAACTGTTTATTTCTAATAACATTTGTATAAACCACTTGTATTAATATTAAAACCAATAACTATATAGAGCAACTAAAATTTGAATTAGTTATAAATAATATACAATTTATTTTGTCGATTGATATATATAAGAATATAATTTTTGTATACTTGTATTGATATATTAATATTTTAATAATTTATATAAAATTAACAATTTTATTTTAAATATTATGAAAATATAATCTCTTATTTAAAATAACAAAAGGGAATAGGGGAAATTGTCAACTCTATAACACTATATTCATTAGCTAAGGTCATCGATGTTAAAAGTCCTAATATTTTTTGCACGTGAATATAACTAAAATTTTTAAAATACTTGAATATTTCAAAACTTGAATAACTGAAAATCATCCAAGTTTTGATATTAAATGTATACCTGTCTTGTTATACATGTATATTTCATTTGTATACACTATATTGTAATTATTAGAGAGATTGATATATTTACTATAAATTAATGTTATTCTGTTCTGAGTTTTACTATAAATTTAGGGGCTGTTTGGTTGGTTTTTTAATTCGGTGGAAAAGTTTTACACCGCCTCCACATTAGATTTTTCGTGGCCACGTAGAATATAAGCTTTTCGTCGGTTTTTTTGCCCATCTTTGGTTCGCTAGGATTGAAGAAGGGAAACTCGGTGAAAATCACTGCTACATCAGATTTTTTTTCTCTCCCCTAATTCCTTCCTCAACCTCGTGAAATCGACGAAAACTGCAGCCACGTCGGCTTTTTGCCATATAAGCAAAAGTTTTCCCTTTTTTCCATGTGAACCAAACACAAGAAAAATAAATACATTGGTTTTCCACCATTTTTTGTGCGAACCAAAGCAAAACAATCTATTTCTTAGAAAAGTTTGAAAAACTCAAAACTTGTGTTTTTGTACATGAAAATACATTTCCCTGTATCTAGGAAACGAACCAAACAGCCCCTTATAGTAAATTATATGTATACCTATCTTCGTTATATTTTAAGATTATTTATATTTTGAAATTATTGATTACGAATAAATGTATAGTAAATATATTTCTAAATCCACATTTTACTATATTAGTTAAATTATTGATTACACTATACTATATTAAAATTATTTACTATATTTTGATATTAAATGAATTAGTTATATTTGTATAGGAAATTGTTTGATTTTATGTCATTAATAGTATACTTGTACACCTAGTATAATAGATTTGGATAATTCCAGACTTTAAATTCATGAAAAAATAACTTACTGAATCCTTCCCTCAAATTTTTTTTAATAACGTATCTCCAAAAAATCATCTAATCTAATCTATTACTATTATAAAAGTGTATTGCCATGTTAAAACATTTATTCCAAAAATATATTTTATATCCACTAGCTAATTGTAATCCTAAGCATTTTCAGTTATACATGGTATCTTGCCTCTTGCCATACTAGCTTGGTCAAATCATCCATATAATTACTATACGTATCATCATAATCATAGAAATAACTAAAGGGATGAGAAATTCTAGCATAATTTGAAGATCACACGCAGATTGAATTGATAGCTTGCCTTCATTAATATTCATGCGTAACACCGTCAATCTTTCATGCGCATGCTTTTTCCGTTAACGCAAACTCTCACACTTACTTAAACCACTCTACTCTCACTCAAACGCCCTCAAACACATCTCCATGGCTCAAATCCTCTTCCTCCTCCTCCTCCTCCTCGCTCTCACAACATCAGGCCTCCGCATCGAGTTCATCGACCGCTTCTCACCGCACTCTCCCTTCAATGAGACAGCCAAACCAGGCAGTCTTACAGAAAAACTCATCCGACAATCTCAAGCGCGCATGTCTCGTATCAAACAGATCACCTCCACTCAAGTCAACAAAACTACCATCCACCCTCCTTTTTTTGAGGACCAAAGCCTTTACCTTGCAGTCGTTGGCATCGGCACAGGACAAGACGATCGAATGTACTATCTCGAAATGGACACCGGCAGTGGCGTCACCTGGATACAATGTAAACCATGCAATCCGTGCTTTCCCGAGCAGATTGGGACTTTTAATCCTCCTGATTCTCCGACGTACCGGAAAATGGCCTGTGATGATCCACTTTGTGTACATCCATATGCGTGTATAACTGGCGTTTGTAAGTATGTTATTACGTATGCCGATCAGTCGTGGGTTGAAGGTGATCTATCGAGAGAGACGTTCTATTTCCACAATTCGAGTGGGGAGTTTGAGACATTCCAGGGCTTGGCATATGGTAAGTAACTAGCTGTTAACTGACCGTGTCGATGTACGTGACTAACGTGTATTCCGTAAAACCACTTAAAATGCACAGTAGGTTTCCTATCAGAACCATCACTATAGGAGTGGGGCGATTTACACCATTGATTCAATAGCTACAATTTCGAAACTAACCCTGTAACCGCCAACGGATGGTATATATATTCCAATTCTATAGGGTGTTCTAATAGAATTCTTACTCCAAAATGGCCTCATTTTGGGCCAGTTAAACCCTGATTGGGAAAAATGCGCTAGAATAGGTCCAGTTCTCCTTAGGCTAAAATATAACCTTTGAACTGGTTTTATGTTGTACCAACCCCTCTTGGTCTAAACTTCAGTCCTATTTCATTATTATAACTAAACAGCCACATGTTGGTCGTGGTAATATTACAATAGTTGACAAGTATCTATTTAAAATCTCACAGGTTGCACACACCGGTACCAAGGACTGGAACAATACACTGGCGTGCCCTCCGGCATCCTCGGCCTAGATTCAAGCCCACATTCTTTAGTCAATCAGCTGATTGATGACACCCACGGTAGATTCTCCTATTGCCTCTTCCCTCCACAGGTTGAGAAAGTCAAATCCTTAGCCTTCGGCGATGACATTGTCATGAACGGTGATGTTCAAACGACTCCGATACTGCACAGTGATGGTTTCTACTATCTCAAACTCAACGATATCAGCATCGATGGCCAACCCTTGAATTTCCCACCGGGGACTTTTGACCGTCAAGCTGATGGGACTGGAGGATGCATCATCGACTCAGGGGCTGCGATGAGTTATTTAGCCGGAGGCCCTTATGATGTTGTGAGGAATAAGCTCCAAAGCATTTTTACGCTTCTAGGTCTTGTCCCGGTTAGTCCCCTTTACCCCTATGTATTTTCATCTCGGTAAATATTAGTTTTCTTAATTATGGATAAATTTAACATAACCCTTCTAAAGTTTGGCCCGTTTTGAGATAACCTCCCTCCCCTAAGCGTTTACAGTTTTTTGAACATAATCATACTCCCTTTAAAAGTACGAGTTTGAGAAAATCTTTTAGATGACAACAATACCCTTCAAATTCAAATACTAATACATTAAGTAAGAGGAAATTAATAAATTAATGAATTCTTATTGGATATACATAGTATGAAGATAAGGATATAGTTTAAATTAAAATGTAAACCTGAATAAAATTATTAAATGCCAAATTTACAAATGTATACAAGATGAATGACATATATGCAAAAACCAAGCAAATTAGTGAGACAAATAATGTTCGCCCCAGACGTCGAACACCGAAACAGTGCAGACCTACAAATGTACATAATGTGGACGGGGTATTTGCAAAATCCACCAAATAAATTAAAGAGACAAAATCATTCTGAAAATTATAAAAAAGGAAAATTAAAACAAATGGCTGCGATATGAGGACATAACGTGGCAATCTCTCACTAACTAAAATTCAAGTAATTCACAATACTGCATAAATAGTTTTAAAGTTTAATTATACTATTATTATTTAAATAGAACTCTATTTACAATTGTTATCCTCTCATATGCAACATCACATACCAATGTTTATAAGCCAAGAAACTACAATAATTTCCGTAGCACTTTCATCCCCTTCTACATGTATATGCCTTTGTTATTTTTTTCTTATTAGATTAGATTAGATTATTTTAAAGTAATTAATTATATTATATATTTAATTTTTTCCATATTAAGAAATATTAATAATTTTCACAGCACTTTCATCTATTTTCTTCTTATTAGATTAGA
>BQKN01065387.1:383919-417285 GCA_022839385.1 Asparagus kiusianus
ATTTCATAGATATGAAACAAATATATATTCATATACATACTCATATGTTTCATATTCTATTCTATTTATAAAAATATTGTATTCATTGTTTATAGACTTTATAACAATAGTTTATATCTTCCATTAAGTTTATTTAATCATTGTGTAAAGTTTTAAAATATGGTTTAGCCAAAATGCTAAAATTCACGTGTTTACATTTTTATGTTTTGGACTTATTTGCAAAATAATGATATTTTACAAATAGGAAATGCAATTTGAAAAATTTCTTTTGTAACATGTGTATTATCATATCTACAATCATTTTCCAAAGTTTTTATATTTTTTGGAATTTATTTATTATTTTTAAATGCACTTGAAAAGTCGGATTTTGGACATGCAAAGTGTCTGTGCATGTTCATAAGTCGACTTATCAGGATAAGTCGACTTATGAACTCATCTAGAAAGTGCATTTTTTTTCTCTACTAAGCCGACTTATTCATGATCACAAGTAGACTTATGATAAGTCGAATGCAAGTCGACTTATGACTTGAGTTTTGTGTGTTAATTTTCTTCTGCAAGTCGACTTATGTGAACTTTCAAGTCGACTTGTTGTAAGTCGATCATAAGTCGACTTATAATAAGTCGACTTATAATAAGTCGAATGCAAGTCAACGTATAAATATGACCGTTGCACAATAACAGCTATTTCCAGATTTTGTTTTTGTGTAGGTTTTTGGTCATTTCCTTGGGGTTTTGGCTGATGTCTTGGGTTGTTATAAATACCCCCATTGCATTTATCTCTCCCACCATCCAAGAGAATGTTTTAAGAAAGTTTTAAAAGAGTTTAAGTTTTAGTTTAAGTTTGTTTAAGAAGCTTTTAAGCATTTTCAAGTTTCGGTTTGCGAAGATAATTTCACAAGAGCAAGTGGAGATCATCTATTGGTGTTTGAGCATTCAACTCTTTTCCCTCTCTCTTGTCATCTATATAGAAGTTTCCTTAAACTCAATTCTAGCTATTTTATTATTTTGATTCAATTTCCATAAGCTAGATTTCATATTGAGTTTAATTGTTTTTGTTGAATCTCTTTGTTCACACACAACCATTAAACTTATTGTATTTACATTCATTGTATAATTTAGGTTGTGGGGGTTTGTGTGACATTGAGTGTGAGCTTACATTATGTTCTCATCCATTATAGAGAAAAATTTATTTGTATTGTGAGCCTAATTGTGAGTTGCACATTGTATTACACTTTGACACCGAGAGAAATGATTGGTGAGAGACGGGGTCGGTTCCAAAAGGAGTGGGGTTGGTAGTAAAGCCTAGTGAGAGGTGGTAATTCCGAACATTTGAGGAAGGTGACACGGGCTTGGCCAACACTTAGATGTTGTGAAGTGAATTTGTAATTGTGTGAATTATTGTAGAGAGCTTAATTGTGAGGATTCACTTTGTATTACACTAGTACACTAAGAGGAGTGTGCAGTGAGAGACAGGGTCGTCCGAAGAGGAGTGGGATAGGTGGTAATTCCTAGAGAGAGATTGTAATTTCTAACACTTGAGGGAGACATGGGCTAGAGACCGACACTTGAGGTGGTAGTTAGTGTAGTTACATTATGAGATTGTGAATGTCGATCAGTGAGCGTTGAAAACCGATATTGTGTGGTGTAAATATTATTCGGGTGAGCGTAGAAAACCCGGTTGTGATAGTGGAGATCTCCTCGAGGTGAGGAGCGGAGACATAGATCGTGGGGACCAAACTTCGTGATCATATCATTTGTTTGTGATTGCATTGTCGCACTTATTTTTGTGTTCATATCTTATATCACCTTTGCCTATTGCTTATTATTTATATTCCCACTATCTTATTTGTGTTCATATTGCCCTTGGTTTATTATCCTTGCAGATATATTGTTCATATCTATTGTGCTAGGATATATTTGTTGGTAAAGTTTTAAATTTGCATTAAATCGGATTAGATTAGCATAAATCCTATTCACCCCCCTCTAGAGTTCTTTCCTAGTGGCATTAGGGTGCTTTCATTACGTTCATCTTTAGTTGAACTTCTATAGTACAAATCACACGATTGATCATTTAGATTAAACAAAAGATGAAACATCAATTATATAATAGAGTAAAATATCATATTAGTCCATCAACTCTTTTAAATTGCTCATAAGCCCCTCTAATTCCAATGGGCCTCGCAAATGTCTCTCAATGTCCAAACCGATTTACAATTAAATTAAGGGAAAATTCCTTGGAGGAACCAAAATAATTTGGCCCATGCATCCTCACCCCAAGCCCAAGAATCATAACCCAAAAGCCCTAAAATAAAAAGAAGTGCAACCAAGCCCCAAACCCACTGTCCAAGAAAATAATTACCGACCATTCTTCCTAAGAAAACAGTTCCTCTTCCTCCTCCCCTCCCCTCCTCCTCCATCCTCATATTCATCCTCTCCTCTTCCCTTTCCCCCTCCTCCCCGACCCCCTCCTCGGCTCCGTCAGCCTCCTCCTCTCCCCTCCTCCTCCCTCCTCATCTGTATCCTCTTCTCCTCCCCCTTCCCCTCCTCCACGACCCCCTCCTTGGTTCCGCCGCCAATGGGCAGCTCGAGGTCTGAGTCTTGATTCTTGGTCACTTTACTAGGTATGCTTTAAATTTTGATTTTTAATGAATTTCTGTGATCTGGCCTTTTTGGGTAAATTTTTTTTGTCGTATTTTTTAGACTCCTTTGTTGCTTGCTGCGATGCATGGAAAGATTTCTTGTGTGGAGAAGCTCCTTGAAGCTGGAGCTACTGTAAGAAATACTCTTTCTCTAGTGTTATTTTAGTAGTTTTGATACTATGTTGAGATTTGAAGAGAAATTAATTTTGGTTTAATTTGTTGTTTTAGATCTTGATGTTTGATTCATTGTATGATAGAAGTTGTTTGCATTATGCTGCATATTATGGCCATTCAGATTGCTTAGAAACAATTGTATTTGCTGCCAATTCAACCTTAGTTGTTGATTCTTGGTAAGTCTCAACAGAATAATATGATTTTAGATTATAAATTCATAATCTTAAGGTAGCTATTGTTGTTGAATTATAAGGGATTTTCTAGATTTGTAAATGTTAGCGATAATAATAGGGCAACGCCGTTGCATCTTGCGCGAGGCAAAGATGACTTTTTTTTGTTTTAAATTTGTTTACTTTAAATATGAGTTTTGTTTATTGTTTGTACTGAATATTGCTGTAGATTGGTTCTACAAAGGAAATGGGATGATGGATTGAAATTGTAACTTATTTATTCAAGGTTAAATGGGAAAATGAGGGATTTTTTGGAACATATATGTGTCACAGTTAACCGTAAATTTGACAAATAAGTATATCATGTGATATTTTAATGTTATATGTGACAATTTAATCCTACATGTGACAGTTCTACCTTATATGTGATATTTAGATCTGATTTGTGACTTTTGAGTATTACATGTGACATTAAGACCTCATATGTGACGTTAGCATATTATATATGAACGTTAGATGTGTACTTCATCTAAAATATATATTTCTAGATGCGTACTGTTATGGTAATTCGCCATCTAAAGATAAAAATATCAAAAAACTATCTTCATAGGCCCAAAAAGCTATGGCCCAAGCCGGCTTAGAGGCCCAAAGCCTAGCCGAGAAGAAATCAATCGACCTACCGAGCGACGAATCATCTTTACCGACGCGAAGTGCAGGATCAGTCGACCCCTCATAATCAAGACGACTCCTGAAGAGTCCGTCCGCCTCATAATCGAGATGACTCCTCATGTATTCGTCTCGACCATCTACTCAGCTATCTCCTCGGCCAGAAGCTCACTCAACTATCGGGTCGACAAATCATCAGGATGGCTCGGAAACCAACCCGTCTCTACTAAGGGGATAACATCCAACTTAGCTCCCTTCAGATATGCATCAATCAACATTATAGTATTGATCGATCCCATCAAGATCTCAACTCTGACAAATCTCAGGCATAAACAGCTTACTTTTCTCATAAGTCACTTCCCAGATATCACTAAGATATCCCCTCCTATACTCGAATGACTTCCCTTCCAATCGCCAGCTGATATTTGTAAAGCAAAGAATAACTAAACAGTCAGCCTATCTTCCATCATGCCTCATCTGTCAAAATTCCGGATATGTTGGAGACATCCTCTTCCGTGCTCGAATGACTTCCTCTCTAATTGCCAGCCGACATCTGTAAAATAGAGGATGACTAAGTAGCCTATCTACTCACCCCGCCACCACCCTCCTATGCTTAGTCAAAGCCTAGTGTTAGAATCTCAGGGGCGAAGGACTATAAAAGGGAGGAAAGAGGGTAAGGTAAGGGGAGATTTCTTCTTCTTCTCTTTTTAATCTTAACTCGAGAAAGAGGCTTCTTCTTCTATTTTTAATCTTAACTCGAGGAGGAGGCTTCTTCTTCTTTTTTTAATCTTAACTCGAGGAAGAGGTTGGACATTCATTAAATTCGGGGGATCATTCCTTCCCTCTTGACCAACTTTCTTTCTATTAATAACTCACAAAGAGTACCCCTAACAAGGACCTTAATGGTCCCGGGACACACCCTCAAACCCCACTTAAGCTCGCCAACTGACTTGGTTGTCGAAGGTACCACGGGAGACTATCCCCGCACTCTTACGGGTTTGTTCTTCTTCATGTAGGAGAATCAGGAATTCCAGTTCAAGGATCAGGCATAAAGTCGGAGGAGGAGTCGGCCCCATCTCTCATCCTCTTACTCTTCATCATCCATGGACAACTTTCATCGACTGTGTGATATCAGACATTAACAGTTTGGTGCTCACCGTGTGTCACGCCCCGCTTCCCAAAATACAGGAGAATCAGAACGTGAACAAGCCCGCGACGTATTAGACTAAGGAGAATAAATAAAATAATTGTTTCTCCTCAACCTAATATGCTAAGCGTCTGGAAATAAATACAATGCAAAGGCACAGGTCCCCGATCACAATTAGCAAGAATATAATAGACAAACTCAGAATAAAAATATCATATCATAAATGGGATAACATCCGAGACATAATATTCGGGTCAACATGCCCTTATACAAAATGGACAAATGAATACTAGAGAATTCAAACTGAAATGGGAAGTTCTATAAGAGTAAACAGAACAATCAACTAATAAATGGAAAGAATAGGCATCGACTCTATGACGCCCCTGGGTTCACACAAGGCTGCAGTCCAAGGTGAAACGAAGAATGTTAAACCTGCCATGCACCACACCGTGCAATAACATGTTTCACCATCACAATTAACATCTCTCTAATAGAGTCACAACAGGTGTAGGTACAAAAGCAAGTAAAAGATAATACAAGTGATAACTGATGAAATGATAACAACCACATAGATATCTCGTCATCCAACATACAGAAATACATAGTCAATGGCTGAAGTAGATAAACTAGAGTTCTCAACAAGCCTCAAATACAAAATGTCTGAGTAAAGGAAATAAGACATACAACCTTTACAACATCTAGAAAATAGTCCTCAAATGTCATACAAAACTACAGTGGAGCTCCAAAATAAAACATAGCTAAAATAGACAGCTGAACACGAAAGTATGTCGCCATCAACCTGCGACTCTCCGGGCTCCTGGCTCATGACCTGAAAGGGGGAGGGACAACGAGCGTCAAAGCGCTAGTGAGCAACATCACAACCAACCCCAAGGGAACATGGCTCGTTGTATAAGAAAATACAGATAATACATAATAGATCTAAAATCATTGATCTGACTAAAGAGGGTTTTAGTATTTAGAAATTTATAACACGAGCATAGGTACGTCGAGCGAAATAATCCAAACAAGGAAACCCTTATGTATATACCTTGTATCTCAAATTGTAAATCCCTAAACACCAAACCCGAGGTTCTAGTACAGGAACAATAATAAAAGAAATACAACTAATCTCAATGCATAAATACAGTGCCATGTCATAGCCTACATGAGTATCATGTTATTACTTACATGAATATCATGTCATAATCTACATAAGTGTCATGTCATAAACTCCTGTGAGAAAGTCATATACAGGGTTAAGAAATATGTCCGATACAGGAACTAGATATTGTGGTCTCCAAACTCATGGAATAAATGGCAAATGTCCAACACGAGGACAAAAATGGATTATAGTCCAGCACGAGGACTTCTATGGATTATAGTCCAACACGAGGACTGTGTAGCTGCGAAAAGTATATGCGGACTGATATACATATTCTAAACTCACACGCGTCTCGGTGTACATGTCTAAACTTGTGTCAAAAGTCAACTCACATGTTCAGATAAATTAATAACATTTGTAAACTAGTGTCAGATCATCGAGGCGACCCTGAAAAGTAACTCAAACAGATCAAGAATCTGTAAAACATCTCATCAGTCGACTGATAACATCAGTCGACTCATATGTTGACCGAAAAGCTCAGGCAGCACAACCTCAGCTCACCAGTCGACTGATCTATCGACTGAGGAACTGAGAGAACACAATCAATCCGTCAGTCGACTGATCAGTTGACTGATGACTAAAATTTTAGCCCGTCGGTCGACTGATCAGTCGACCGATGGACTGCAGAAGCTCTGCACAGTTTGTTATTCACCCAAAAATTTATCTAAACTCATCCCCATCAATCCCAAGCATGAAAAATACTGATATTAACATGTATGAACTAAACTGAAACATAACTTTCATGTACAAATACATAAACAAAACCCTATACATGTGTATTTATGTTTTAAAACATTTTTTAAACAAAACTCATGTTAAATCTCTTATAAAAACATTTCAGATCTAGATCTTCGATTCACAAAACGTTGGTGGGTTTTTAACATTCTGAAATAACGTATCTTCCCTCTGTATGCTATAAAAAAAATCAAACCTTTGTACAAAAATATCATTTTTGGCTCATCAAAACTCATGAAAACCATTTGAAAATATTTAGAAAATAGGACAAGATTGGGCGAGATGTTACACGCCTCTGGGGTGATGAGAAACTCCTGGATCTGAAAGAGAGTGGTTCCCCTTCGCTGCAACGTGAAGATTACGATGAAAATCCTCCAAGTTCTTCCCCAAATCACCAAGAACAAAGATAGGGTTTGAGATAGGGGAGAGGGGCTAGGGTTTTCTCTGATCTGAAGATGAGAGGGGATGATTTCGGGTGAAGGAGAATATATATGAATAGCTAAACCCAACCCAAACCCGAACAAAAACAAAACAGACCCGAAAGCTATAAAAACTAAAAATCAACATATCAGTCGACTGATGTGTCGACTGATACAGTCAGTTGACTGATGTGTCGACTGATGTGGAAAATTTTAGTTTTGTGCCTGTTTTACTTATTTGCAAAACCAACGCACAAAACTCTACACCCATACTCTCATATCATCTCAAATAACTTGTTATCATGTACATCAATGACCTCAAACTATTTATCATCAAAGAATTATTTATTTACTAATAATTCATATATATTAATATAAAAATTATGGGGTTATACAGACTCCTTCTTCTGTTCTGTCTACGGGGTACTCCTGCTAAGAATCCTCTAGCTCCTGCTGAACCTGTTCTTCCTCTAAGTCTGACGTACACCAGAGAAAACAGGTGTACGTCAGCGTGTATGGCACATGGCAAGACCCCACAAAACAAATAGAACAAACGAAAACCTAAGTGAAAAACGATACAAAAATCGAAATGACAGAAGAACATGCAAGTGGAAATCCCACAAAATCAATCAAGTAACAAGTCGATCATGTAGCTAGCGATCAGAAATCATCCAAGTGACAAGGTCATACAACTAGATGGAATTAATACTTAAAAATCTACAAGAAGAGACGTAGTATGTCGAGCAAAATAATCCAAATAAGGAAACCCTCATGTATATATCATATGTCTCAAATTGTAGATAATTAATTATTAATTCCGATCTATATATGAAAAGAAACACAACTGGCATATATCTCACAAGAATCCATAAATCCTAACCAAAGTGACGACACCGATTCACTTTGATCCAACAACCAACCCTAGTGGCGACACCGATCCACTAGTAACAAGTCAACTAGCCATTCTATAACAGGTCACTGGTTACATCTCACACAGAGTCAACGTTCCTATCATCGGATACTGACTGTTCACAAATCTCCTACGTGCATCCAATCCCGCTACACATGCGGCTAGAGGACTACACGTAAACCGTTTTCTACTTGGTCCGAACTCAAGCAAAACTCGGGTGATGAAACGATTTCACTGACTAAAGTGATGTACACACTTCACTTTAGCCCTACAAACCAACCCCGGTGGAGACACCAACCACGGGAGCGAGCCTGGAAGATACATCAACAGTCTTATCTGATCACATGAACATTAACTTCCTTATCCCAACTCTTCTTGTTTTTCTAAGTCAAACATAATCCACATTGAAGCTCGGGTTCACCACCTAAACTCAGTCAACACACTCACACATGTCACTAAGTCTGTTCATGAAGCACGAGGTCACTAAGTCATGAACTATTAAGGGTTCTCAAAAACAACATGGATAATACATAACAGACATGTCAAATACATTAAATAATTACAAAACGTGAAATATGATCATAAACAGTAAAAACATACATGCAATCTAGTTTCATCAATATCTTGTTATCTAGCCTTCTAAACTATTCATACAAAATCATAAATTACTTAAATCCAAAATAAATAATTATTTTTGCAAATAAATTCCTTTAAATCATCATAATTATCAAAAATATAATTCTTTCGCTGAAAATAATTCCTTTTAAATTATTTAAATTTTTCTAAGTGATATGTTCTCAAATAAATTCTTTTAATTAATATAATTATCCAAAAATTTACCGAGATAAATTCTTTTAATTCATAATAATTATTCTAAAATAATCTTTTCTCAAAATAAATTCTTTTTAATTATTATAAATTCTCTAAATTGATTCCGTGATCAAAATAATTTCTTTCACGTCATTACCATTATTCCAAAAATACTATTTATCACACAACTATGATTTAAATCAATGGAAGATTGACCCTGAACAAGAAGGAGCTGCTCTCATCCCCCCGCTAGATCACAGAAGGACCACCTTATGGTGCATCTTGTTGCAAAATTTTTGATCCCTGGACACGTAGATGCTCCCGAATAACCTACTGAGCAAGGCGAAGCCGAAGCTGCTAGGCCTACCGCGCTCCTCCAAGACTGATTCTTGCAAGTCTCCGTGAAGGAACGCATTCTTCACGTCTAGCTGGAAAAGTAGCCCTATAGCATAGTAGTCTAGTCTTTTCATTCTCCCCCAAGGATGAAAGCTTCCTACCTCCAGTCTTGCCTTCGGAAACCGAGCCGGAAATCTTCTCATTCCAAGTGAAAGAGACTATGGAAGCTACGTCTCTGTCGTCACTGATTTTGGTCCGGCAATGGTAGGGATACTAAGCCGTCCCATCTGTCCAGCTGGTCCAAGGTGTGCAAACCGCTTTGTTTTGTGAAGGCCGACTGAGAATGATGGACTTATAAGTTCAGATCAAAGCGTTCCAGGCAAAGCAGCTTTGGCGTGTACTGAATGAAAGGGCGTCTTCCTATATGGGCTATTAATCACTAAACAACCAACGTAGGTAAATACGTCACAATCAAACTATGCAACTAATTTATAACCGGTATAAAATTCAGATCTGAACAAGAGGGATCTTTCCTACGAGACCAAGGGGTCTAATGACGAGCGGCGGGGCCGATGCAGACGCGGTATGACGGATCTGAACGGTCGAGTCATGATGGATATGTTAGAGGTGGATCTGCACTACAAGGTCGGCGACTCGAGCGGGGTGAAGGCAGCGGCGTTGGACGATGCTGAAGGGCTGCGGCGATAGGGCAGTGAGAGCTGGGTGGCGGTAGCGACGGGTAGGGGTTTGGCAGCAAACTGGTCGGAGGATTTGTGCACCGGGTCTTGGGGAGCGGACTGGCGTCGACGTGGTCCGAGCTCGTCGAAGGAGCTGTTTGGGTTTGGGCTCGTGGCTGCATCGATCGGAGAAGGGGGCTGATGGCCGGGATGAGGAGGAGCTCGGGCTAGCGCAGATCTGGGCATGGTCGGAGGAGGCTGCAGGGGGTGCTCGAGCTTAGGGAGTTCAGTGACGACGGTGACTACGCTTGGGAGGGTGGTCATTCGGACCGTCGACAGCGGAGTAGGGCTGACTTCGGGGCTGTTTGAGATGGGGAAACGACGGAGCTAGCGGTGGTGTGATAGCGATGGCGAAGGGGAAAACGATAGGCAACAGCTCACTACTGGGGCAGAGGCCGTCGTCAGGGGTTTGGCATGGGGGATGGCACGGCTAGAGAGCGGTGGGCTGGGCGGACGAGCGGCGAGGACGTGGGATTTCGGCGGGGTGATGGCTGGAGGGAGGAGGCGCATTGAAGGCTGGTGGGGCTGGAGCTTGGGCTGCTCGGCGACGAACGGAGGAGGGCGGTGTGGCTTGAGTCAGGTCGGAGGGGTGACGTGAGGAGATGGGAGCATGTCAGAGCGGCGGGCACGGCGAAGTCGGACGGCGAGGACGGGGGTGCAGGTAGCTGCGGTCGAGTAGGGTTGGTGGCGGTGTCGAGGGCGGGTTCGGTTGCTGGGGCGGCTGACTGGAGGTCGTGGAGGCGTCGGCGATGGCGTCGGCCTGAGGAGGGGTAGGGCGTGGTAGCGAGGGAAGAGGGAGGCGGAGCGGGCTGGAGTTGAGCGGCGGCTTAGGCGACGGAGCTGGGGTTTCGGAGGTGGGCGGAGGAAGCTTGGGGAGGTGATAATGATGGAGAGAGGGGGAGAACGAGAGTGAGAGAGGAGAGAGGGAGGAAGTGAGAGCTGAGAGAGAGAGAGAGAGAGAGAGAGAGAGAGAGAGAGAGAGAGAGAGAGAGAGAGAGAGAGAGATGCTGAGGAAATAATAAAGGAGAGAGAGGTAGAGGGGACACGATTTGAGAGGGAGCGGGTTTTGAGGAGGGTTTTAAGGCAGTGTGGTAGGGGAGAGAGAATATGAGAGAGAGAGACAGATTAGAGAGGAAAATAAGGGAAAACCAGATAACAAATTGACTATCGTGCTGATCACCTAACAGCTACAAATAGCGGTAGGGGATAATGGGTGCAAGCTAAAAATATTAATACAAGATAATTAATAATACAAATAATAATAATAGCAATAATAAATAACAAAATATTAGTTTAAAAAGTTTTTACCGTGACAACTAAATTTATAATTATCAAAACTATTAAAATAAATATAAAATTTGGATTTTAAATCATAGAAAATTCTAGAAAATCAGGAAAATACGAATACTCTTTTTAAAATAAATTTTAATATTTAAATACTAAAAAATTTATTTAAATTCGTATTAAAAATTTACGGTTATTACTTCCTACCCCCCTTAAAACAAATTCCGTCATCGGAATTAAAATAAAAGTAATGCAAAAAAGATCCAAGGACAGAGATATGGATCGATATCCACAGAGGAGAATGTAAAACAAAAATGACATAAGGTAAGATACAAGATGTGTCAGCTAAGATATCGCTATCGCATTTCTGACCCGCAACAAAGTCCAAACAAATACTATGATAGAATATATTTAACTGTGTAAACTTTTTATACAGTACTTGTAAATATATAAACAATCTAAATAGTATAAAGTATAAAATAAGCAATAATATAGAATCAAAACAAATAGGTACAATATAAATAAATAATCATATAGAGTGAATCATAAAAATAATATACAAGCATTCATAGAAGTAAAACAGAAACATATTAAGTAAGAATAAAGTCAAGTAAGAACAATAAATCTAAAGCAAACACAAAGATAAGTCAATTACAATAGAAACAGACAGAAACATAAACAACATAATAAGAAAAGTCGAAAAATCTAAAATACATAACCGTTTAAACAAAACATAATATCAGGGTATAACAATGGTTAATAAAAAACAAAAAGAAATTTAATTTATGAAAACAGAATCAATAAAGGTTCAAACTAAAGATATTAAAAACACAATATAAGATACAAAATCGATAAAAACGAGTAAAGAACGAAAAGCAAACATCAACAGGATCACATAACAAAATAGAATAATATAATATTAAGTTTAAATCAAGGATAATAGGAAAAGCAATCATAAGGCAATTAGAATAATAATAGATACAAAATAAACACAAATAAAAAGAAAATATATTTAATTGATGGAATGATGAAAAGTAGTCTAAAACATAGAAAAGATACAAAGATAGTCGAGTATAAATAGCTGAACACAATTATCAAATAATTATACAATCAAATAATCATGTAAAGCAGTATACAAAATTAGTAGATAAACAATTCATTACACGAATATTAGGAATTTACAAATTGTACACACAAAAATTTAGAATGCAACAAGCAATATAATTATGTAAAAATATGCAACACAATGCAAGTGGAATATTAGAAGGTAATTGAACAAAAACCAAAAAGATATGATATACAAAACAATACAAAGCAGATAATCATGAAAGGACAAGGTGATATGACACAACAACATATAAGAAATGAATTATACGTAGTATATCATATAAAAAACAAAACAAATAATTATAGTCGTATATCACAACAATAATTATCGAAAACACACACTTTATATAAATATTGTGACTAAATAAATGAAGCAGACTAACCTGAACAAGGAACAAAATAAAAGTAATTATTAGAATGAATAAGAAACTGTATATAGAAAATAAATAAGCAAAACACAAGCAAAACTAAGAAAGATAAAATGATTGATAAATTAAATCAAACAATGATGATGCATGTAATTGGAAGTAAAAAATAAAATAAAATATACTAAATGAAACCACTTTATACGTAATAAAACAAGCTAGCAAGTTAATAATATACTTATAATATAATATACAATAGCAGACAATGTAAAATAATTGAAATATACTAAAACACGAGAATAACACAATATTATTAGAAAAGCACCAGATATAAGGCAAGAATGCAGAACAAATTAGGCAGAAGTGTAATAAAGAATATAATAAGGTATACAGAACATACATAATCACAATTGAAAATAATATTAATAAATAAACATAGATAGAAACACATCAATATATATAGACAAACAAACAAAGATAAATCATAATAATAATCAATAGCAGAATGAAATGATACACAATAATTATTAGCATACAAACAGTTATATAAAACAAAATAAATAATACAAAATCATAGTTAGGCTAAAAGAAACACAAATAAAATTAAAGTATAAAAATAAAATATATAAAAGCAAAGGAGATAAACAAGATTCACAAACATATGATGGGTATAACAAATATAATCATAATGTATAATAAGCGTTAAAAATAAAAACACATATATAAGAATAAGCATATAAAAAGTCTGTATACTCATGATACTAATCATGCTAACAAAAATAAATTTTGATGGAAAGAGTCACACAATATTATATGATAAAATAGGCATAAGAGTAAACATGTGATTCAAAATACACATATTATATAAAACATAATAAGAAGAACATAATTATATATTCAACAAACAATATAATAAATTATAAATATTAGTAATATTCATAAATATAAACAAGAAACAACAATAATAATCATCACTATATAAAATCAATTTAGACATAGTAGTATATTGTGTAGTAGTCAAAAATAACATAAATACAATCAACATAAAAATATACATAAATAAAGGTGTATAATATATAAAACATAACCTATGAAAGATAAAATAGATATAGAAACAAATAAAAACATAAGCAGAGCAGAAATTCGTATATTAAAACACTAATATATTTTAGATAAACGTACCATGAATGATTGATGACATGTGAACATAAACACTAATAATACATGAAACATAACATGATTAGACAAAGTTGATGCTAGGAATGATGAATGACTATGAATCAATAAAAATATACATCGTAAATATAATAATATATGTGAATACACTATAATAAAAAAGATAACAGTAATATAAAAGTTAAAAAATAAAACACAACACAAGTAAACGAAAATAATGAATAGAGAATGAACAACAACCAATATCACAATAAAAGGACATAAAAATCTAAAACACCATAAAATAAATACTAAAAAATAACATGTATATACACTATATTGTTACAATTAATAAAATAACACACATCGAAAACGAAGCAAATAACAATCATTGTGCAATGCACTATAAACAACTCATGAGTGTATACAAACAGTATGATGTGATATGATATAACAAAAACATGTATAATTAGTAACTCAAATTCCAAACCTAATAATATGAATAATGCTTGAATATCAAAATAGAAATATTACTCTTAGAAATGACGAAACCAATGTGAAAATACTAAAACAACCTAAACAAGACAAAACTGACTGATAAGAAAAGAATCTATTGAAAATATTATAAGTTGAACAAATAAGGAATAAGAATGTAATGCAAGTGTAGAATATTAAAATTATGAACTTGTTAATGTACATCACTAAAAATATGAACAATATACAATAATCTAGAACATAAGTAAATAATAGATTGTATGATAGAAAAAGCACACATATACATAATATAGACATGCAAAAGTACATTTAAACACAAGAAAATAATCTGAATATCAGATATGCTATGTGAGGTATATGTGAAGTCTAGAGTAATATGAAATACTTAATGAACATGTTTTGAACAATTGAAAATGTATAAGTAATATAAGATGCATGATGCAAATTGTGATGATGTGTATAATACATTATACGTAAAATAAATATATGCAGTGTGATGTGAAAATATTCATTAGACTATATTACTTATAGATTTTTTTTATGAAAAATACAATATAACACTGTATGTAATACACAAAATAATGTAATAAATAATGCAAAAATCACTACAATCAAATGATTCATAAGTCAAATAAAAAAACATAGTGTAAAAATAATAACACATAAAATAATAACCGATATGAGAAAAGAGAAGTTATACGAAGAGATTGTAGTCAGAAAGTGACGAGACAAGAAGAGTGGAAAGCTCCGGAGTCAAAAAGTGATAAGATAGGGACAAAGTCATAATTTATCAGGATACTCGGATAAGGGCTAAAGTGTAGTCTCACGGATAAAATATGATATGTATCTAAATTGTCTATTATATTCTCACTGGTAGGAACTCGGGACCGGGATCGGGACCGTGATCTGCATGGGCCACCAGAAAAACCTATCACGCCCCGCTTCCCAAAATACAGGGGAATCAGAACGTGAACAAGCCCGCAACGTATTAGATTAAGGAGAATAAATAAATTAATCGTTTCTCCTCAACCTAATGCGCTAAGCATCTAGAAATAAATACAATGCAAAGGCACAGGTCCCCGTTCACAATCAGCAAGAATATAATAGACAAACCTAGAATAAAAATATCATATCATAAATGGGATAACATCCGAGACATAATATTCGGGTCAACATGCCCTTATACAAAATGGAAAAATGAATACTAGAGAAATATAATACATCATTCAAACTGAAATAGGAAGTACTATAAGAGTAAACGGAACTATCAACTAATAAATGGAAAGAATAGGCATTGACTCCTTCTTCTGTTCTGTCTACAGGGTACTCCTGCTAAGAATCCTTTGGCTCCTGCTGAACCTGTTCTTCCTCTAAGTCTGACGTACACCAGAGAAAACAGGTGTACGTCAGTGTGTATGGCACATGGCAAGACCCTACAAAACAAATAAAACAAACAAAAATCTAAGTGAAAAACGATACAAAAATCGAAATGACAGAAGAACATGCAACTGGAAATCCAACAAAATCAATCAAGTAACAAGTCGATCATGTAGCTAGCGATAAAAAATCATCCAAGTGACAAGGTCATACAACTAGATGGAATTAATACTTAAAAATCTACAAGAAGAGACGTAGTACGTCGAGCGAAATAATCCAAATAAGGAAACCCTCATGTATATATCATATGTCTCAAATTGTAGATAATTAATTATTAATTCCGATCTATATATGAAAAGAAACACAACTGGCATATATCTCACAAGAATCCATAAATCCTAACCAAAGTGACGACACCGATTCACTTTGATCCAACAACCAACCCTAGTGGCGACACCGATCCACTAGTAACAAGTCATGTAACTAGCCATTCTATAATAGGTCACTGGTCACATCTCACACAGAGTCAACGTTCCTATCATCGGATACTGACTGTTCATAAATCCCCTACGTGCATCCAATCACGCTACACATGCGGCCAGAGGACTACACGTAAACCGTTTTCTACTTGGTTCGAACTCAAGCAAAACTCGGGTGACGAAACGATTTCACTGACTAAAGTGATGTACACACTTCACTTTAGCCCTACAAACCAACCCCGGTGGAGTCACCAACCACGGGAGCGAGCCTGGAAGATACATCAACAGTCTTATCCGATCACATGAACATTAACTTCCTCATCCTAACTCTTCTCGTTTTTCTAAGTCAAACATAATCCACATTGAAGCTCGGGTTCACCACCTAAACTCAGTCAACACACTCACACATGTCACTAAGTCTGTTCATGAAGCACGAGGTCACTAAGTCATGAACTACTAAGGGTTCTCAAAAACAACATGGATAATACATAAAAGACATGTCAAATACATTAAATAATTGCAAAACGTGAAATATGATCATAAACAGTAAAAACATACATGCAGTCCAGTTTCATCAATATCTTGTTATCCAGCCTTCTAAACTATTCATACAAAATCATAAATTACTTAAATCCAAAATAAATAATTATTTTTGCAAATAAATTCCTTTAAATCATCATAATTATCAAAAATATAATTCTTTCGCCGAAAATAATTCCTTTTATATTATTTAAATTTTTGTAAGTGATATGTTCTCAAATAAATTCTTTTTATTAATATAATTATCCAAAAATAATTCCACTGTCGAGATAATTCTTTTAATTCGTAATAATTATTCTAAAATAATCTTTTCTAAAAATAAATTTGTTTTAATTATTATAAATTCTCTAAATTGATTTTGTGATCAAAATAATTCCTTTCACTTCATTACCATCATTCCAAAAATACTATTTATCGTACAACTATTATTTAAATCAATATTAATCACTAAACAACTAACGCAGATAAATACGTCACAATCAAACTATTCAACTAATTTATAACCGGTATAAAATTTAGATCTGAACAAGAGGGATCTTGCCTACGAGACCAAGGGGTCTGAAGACGAGCGGTAGGGTCGATGCAAACGTGGTACGACAGATCTGAATGGTCGAGTCATGACGGATCTGCTAGAGGTGGATCTGGACTGTGACGTCGGCGACTCGAGCGGGGTGAAGGCAGCAGCGTTGGACAGTTCTGAAGGGCTGCGGTGACAGGGTAGTGAGAGCTGGGCGGCGACAGTGACGGGGAGGGTTTTGGCAGCGAACTGGTCGGAGGATTTGTGCGTCGGGGCTAGGGTTGCGGACTAGCGTCGACATGGTTGGAGCTCGTCGGAGGAGCTATTTAGGTTCGGGCTCGTGACTACACCGATCGAAGAAGCGGGCTGATGGCGGGGATGAGGAGTAGCTCAGGCTAGCGCAGATCTGGGCATGGTCGGAGGAGGCAGTAGGGGTGCTCGAGCTTGAGGAGTTCAGTGATGATGATGACTGCGCTTGGGAGGGTGGTCGTTCGGACTGTCGACGGCAGAGTAGGGGCTGACTTCGAGGCTGTTTGAGATGGGGAAACAACGAAGCTAGCGACGGTGTGGTAGCAACGACGAAGGGGAAAACGACAGGGTAGCGGCTCTCTACTGGGGCAGAGGCCATTGTCAGGGGTTTGGCGTGGGGGATGGCATGGCTGGAGAGCGGTGGGCTGGGCGAACGAGCGGCGAGGAGGTGGGATCTTGGTGGGGTGATGGCCGGAGGGAGGAGGTGCGTTGAAGGCTGGTGGGGCTGGAGCTGGGGCTGCTCACCGATGAACGGAGGAGAGTAGCGCGGCTTGAGTCGGGTCAGAGGGGTGACGCGAGGAGAGGGGAGCAGGTCAGAGCGGCGGGCACGGCGAAGTCTGACGGCGAGGGCGGGGGTGCGGGTGGCTACGGTCGAGTGGGGTTGGTGGCGGTGGTCAGGGCCAGGTTCGGTTGCTGGGGCGGCTGACTGGAGGTATTGGATATAACGCCCCTGGGTTCACACAAGGCTGCAGTCCAAGGTGAAGCCAAGAATGTTAAACCTGCCATGCACTACACCGTGCAATAGCACGTTTTACCATCATAATTACTATCTCTCTAGAAGAGTCAATAACAGGTGTAGGTACAAAAGTAAGTAAAAGATAATACAAGAGTCAACCGATGAAATAATAGAGATCGAATTAATATTTCATCATCTAACACACTGAAATACAAGTCAATGTCTGTAATGAAAAAACTAGAGCCCTTAACAAATCTCAAATACAAAATGTCCGACAAATGGAAATATGGAATACAGCCTTTACAACTCTAGAATAAAACTCTCAAATGTCTAAACAAAAGTCTACGGTGAAGTTCAAAAGAAAATATAACTAAATAGACAGCTGATGCTAAAGTGCATCGTCATCAACCTGTGACTTTATGGGCTCTTGGCTCGGTACCTGAAAGGGGGAGGGACCAAGAGCGTCAAAGCGCTAGCGAGCAACATCACAACCAACCCTAAGGGAACGGGCTTGTTGCATACAGAAAATACAATTATTACATAATTATTAAAATCATTGATCCTACCAAATAATGGGATTTAGTATTTAGGAAATTACAACACGAGCATAGGTACGTCGAGCGAAATAATCCAAACAAGAAAACTCTCATGTATATACCTTGTATCTCAAATTATAAATCCCTAAATACCAAATCCGAAGTCTAATACATGAATAATAAACTAGAAGAAACAACCCATCTCAATACTTAATCAAAAGTCACGCCGAAACCATATAAGTGTCAAAGATCAAGATCATATAAGTGTCGTGTCCAGCCTAGGTAGCTATCATGTCCAAATCTCATGTAATCATGTCATGTCCTGATTCAGATAAGTGTCATACTCATAGTTTAATGAATGTCCAACACATGGTCTGATATGTAAATGTCCAACACGAGGACTAAAATAGATTCCAACACGATGACTTTAGTGGATTATAGTCCAACACGAGGATTTCAATGGATTATAGTCTAACACGAGGACTGAAAGGTGAATGCATGTCCAACACATGGACTATATATATATAACTTATGCCAACGTCCATGATGCATATGTATGAAAAGGTACACATATACTAGTAACACACGTACCTCAGTGTGCGGGTTTAAACTGATATCATAATGTCACTCACATATATAGACAAATGTTTCATACTATAATTTAATGCCAGAAAAATCGAGGTAAACAATTCGTACACACAATATACACAACAAAACAAAATCATGCACAAACAGTATCACGGTCGATCACAGAGGCCACTCCGGTCGACTGCAAAAGGAGTAGAGACATTCTGCTCGACAGAACGCCCAGCAGTTGACCGCGCAATAGCGCTGCGGTCGACCGCGAGACTGGCAGATGCGAAAATTTAGGTTTTTTTCTCTATTTTGAAATTGATCCAAACAATTTATCCCTGCTTCTAAACGATATATCATATATTCTAACACATATGAATCATCATATAACAACATTCAACATGTAAAAATCATCACTAAAAGTCGTGAACATGTATACCCGTGTTTTAAACTTTATAAAACAGTAAAAATAAAAAATTTAACTCTTAATAAAACATTTTCAGATTTAGATCTCTTTAACCATAATCATTGGTGAGTATTTAAAAACTGAAATACTTGGTTTTCACATCTCATATCATAAAGATCTATCTATATACGCAAAATAGTGATTTAGACTCAAGAAAACTCATTAAAATCATTAGAAAAGCTTGTAAAAACATGGGTGAGAGATTGGGTGAGATGTTACTCACCTCTGAGGTGAACAAAGCTCCTGAATTCACAAGAGAATGATCCCCTTTGCTAATCCATACAAAAATCCATCGCAAATCCTTTGAACTCCTCAAAAATCACCAAAAACGAAGCTAGGGTTTAAGAGGAGAGAGAGAAGGGGGCTGAGGCTATTAGGGTTCAAAAGAGGGTTCTGAGAGCTTCAAAACGAGTATATATACCTGGAGTAACAATCGGGTTTGGTATAAACAAAACTAACCCGAAAACAGAACTGAAACTGGCGTCTGCGCGCCCAGCGGTCAACCGCTGAGCCTACTGCGGTCGACCGTCTGAAGGTCTGCGCACAGATTGAGATTCGATATAAAAGCCATAACTTTCTGATACGACCTCAGAATGAGGTGATCTAAGATTTTTTGAAAAGATGTTGAAGAGACCTACAACTTTGGTCTTTTGAGTTTCTCTAAATTCTAACAGAATTGATAGTAAAGCACATAAACTCTTAACTAGTTATAAATTTCCAGATTTATACCTCGAGCATGATTTGTGCATTTGCTCTTATATATATACATTTATACATTGAATTGATCTCAAATCAATTCCTAGCATACTCAAACATAATAATATGTTATTTATAAACATATAACATATTAATTATTATTTATCACCAAATATTCAAATTTTGGGGTTTTACATTCTTCCCCCCTTTAAAAGAATTTTGTTCTCGAAATTTAGAAATCATACTTAAGCAAATAATAATACTAGAAAAGCACGTAAAGGGTCTAATTCAACCCACAAACATAAACATCTCAGAGTATTTACTCTTGATAATCCTATAGGGATATTTATATTTAACAGTCCAAACAAGGAAGTCCCATATATATACCATGTGTTCCATAAGATTATGAATTAAGCGAAAATATCCTCATTCTAGTGTTAAATCTAAATATAATCACACATATAATCACACACATAATCACACATATAAATCAATCCACTTCCTCAATAGGTGCAGGAAGTCACGCGGCATAATATATTTGCGCTCCCGAAAATCATCTTCGATGTCTATACTTAACCATCTAAAATGTAAATACCCCCACTTAACACCTAACTAAATGGAACAAGTACATCGAGTGAAAAAATCCAAACAAGGAACCGCTCATATATATACCATATGTTCCAAGTACTTAGGAGATAAGTGGTAATACCCTTATTTTAGTGTTAAGTATGAACATCGCCATACATGCAACCATAAGCCATAAACAAGTCGTACAAAAATTTAATTTACTAGATCAAACAGGTGTGGGTAGTCACGATATATACCCTCCTCGCGCTCCCATGAAACCTCTCAAAACTTGGATTTCAATCATGGTCAAACAATTCTAAAGCTAAATCTTCAGTGCGTTCATCATTCACTGCTGCTCTACATCATGAAAGTGCATCCTAAGCATAGAAACATGAAATACATTGTGTATACAAGACATCGATGCTGGAAAATCTAGTCTGTATGACACAACTCTAATACTCTCTAAAATCTGGTACGGTCCAATGCATCTCGGCGTACGCTTTTTTTTGTCTCCGAATTGCTAAACACCTTTCCTATGCGATACCTTCAGCATAACTAGATCTCCAATTCGAAACTCCAAGGGTCTTCGTCTCTTATTAGTATAGCTCTTTTGCTGACTCTAAGTGGCTAGAATCTGATCTCTGATAAATGTTACTTTCTTAGTAATCTGTCTCATAATCTTTGCCCAAGTACTAAACTTCTTTTTTTTCGGCTCTACCCAACATATAGTCGATTCTACAAGGCCTCCTATACGTTGCTTCATATGGGGTTATACCGATAGTCGCTTGATAATTATTGTCTTAAACGAACTCTATCAGTAGAATATGATCCTCCCAGCTACCTTGAAAGTCATTGACACAAAACCCGCAACATGTTTTCCAACATCTAATTTACTCTCTCCGTCTGACCATCCGTCTGTAGGTGAAATACACTACAGTAAGATAAATCTGTTACCAAAAGAATCTTGGAAACCCTTCCAAAAATGTGGAATGAACACTAAAATCTCAATCCGATGCTATCGTATCTAGAACTCTATGAAGTCGAATAGTCTCTTGAATAAGTATCCTCGCATACGTCTCAGCTGTATAGTTAGTCCTCGCTAGAATAAAATGTACTGACTTCATCAGTCTATCCACTATCACCCAAATCGAATCATTCTCTTTCTCCGATTTTGACAACTTTACAATAAGGTCCATAGAAATATCCACCCACTTCTACTCCGAAATGGTTAAATACTGACGTGATCCTACTGGTCTCTGATGTTCCGCCTTTACTCATTGACAGGTAAGATACTTAGCTACATACTTTGAAACCTTCCTACGCATAACACTCTATCTAAAGGTGTCTCTTTAAGTCCTTGTACATCTTAGGGGTCCCTGTATGTACTATGAACTGAGTACGATGTGCTTCATTTAGCAACTCCCTCTTAAGCTCTGTACTAGTTGGTATAACCAGTCTATCCTTCATCCGTAGACTTCCATATGCTCCAACGGCCTAATCAGTCTTAGGCACTTTGGAAATTTCCTCCTCCTGGATTTGAATTCAATAGTTTTCCAACTTAGTTCTGACAACTATGTCACTCCAAGCTGGCTGCAATGACACAGCTCCCTATAATGCACTGGTTCCACCAATCTCATATCTTAAATCACAATGACTAAGGGTGAGAATATCTCGATACAATGAGCACCTCTAAGCCGAAACTCGATGTCGATGTTTCCTACTCAAAGCACCTGCTACAACATTTTCCTTTCCTGGATGATACTGAATCGCGAACTCGTAGTCCTTGGTAAACTTAATCCACTTCCTTTGTCTCTGGTTGAGTTCCTTCTAGGAGAAAAGATACTTCAGACTCTGATGGTCCGTGAATAATTCATACTATACTTCATATAAGTAAAGTCTCCATGACTTCAGTGCAAATACCACTGCTGCTAACTCCAAGTCACAAGTGGAAATAGATCTGCTCATGTACTCTCAATTAATGCGAGACATATGTTACTACTCTCTGAGTCTGCATCAAAACGTCTCCTAACTCTGCCAATGATGTATTTGTGTAGACCACAAATATCCTGGATAAACTTCCAATAATAGCTGGCTAAACCTGAAAAGCTACGAATCTCTGTCTCCGTCTTTGGCGGCTCCCAATCAAGAACTGCTACAACCTTAGTCGGATCCACTGCTATGCCCTCTCTACTAATGACGTGGCCTAGAAATCTAACTTCTGAAAGCCAAAATTCACACTTGCTGAACTTGGCATATAACTGATGCTCCTGTAGAGTCTTCAAAGCTAACCGTAGATGCTGCTCGTGTTCTGCCTCCGATCTCTCTGCTGATGATGTTGCTTGTGTTCTGCCTCCGATCTCGAATAAATGAGAATATCATCGATAAAAACTATCACGAACTGATCCAAGAAGGGACGAAAAACCCGGTGTAGGCATCAAAAATTGCCGATAGGTCCCCGAACATAGCTCGGTGTCAACGAGCGGCGATCGAACGTCACCACCCGGTTCACAAGAGCTCAAATGACACCGGTGAGCGACTGAAGCAAACCGACGGATTACGTGAACCGACAGAATGTCAGAATCGCAAGGATACGGGTTGACCGAAAACCCCGCTATCACCGCAATCGGACCAACGCCCGCTGTGCCTCGATCACCCCACAGATAATCCAACCATCGGGGCCTACAGAGCTCGCCGTCACGATTCCAACGCATCCGAAATCACTCAAATCCGAGTTCGGACGAAAAGTCAACGGCGAGTCAACGGCGGGACAACGGCACAGCCCCGGGCTGAACCGGGGACACACGAAGCTGTCTCGGCCACAGCCGAGACACCCCACATGGGGTGTCTCGGCCTTGGCCGAGACACCCCATGGGGGGTGTCCCGGCTTGACCAAGACACCCCTAGGGGGGTGTCTCTCCTCTTAGGGGTGTCCATATCAGCCCCCCCCTCTCCTTTTGGCTATAAATAGCCCCCTAGGCCTCCTTTGTGAGGGGCTCTTGATTTTGGCACTGATTTAGCTCTTGGAGAAGAATTTCCGGTCTTGGGATTATCCTCGAGATCCGAAATTCTAAAGTCTGAAGCGGCGAAGCCCTGCCGGAGTAAGGAGTCGGAGTTTCTTCATCAAGGTTCATTCACCCCCCCTCTCTGATCCTTAGTGTTGCTCCTTTGCGGTGACACTAAGAAGAGCTATTATCTCGTTTTAGCCGAGATATACGCTTATAACCTCTAGATCTTGCGCGGATCGACGAGGTTCTGTTTCTATATCCTACGCGGATAGACGAAACTCTGCCGGATTTTATCGGCAAGGATCTTGAAGAGTCGGCGGTCCACGGACATCGACGTCCCCGTCACAGGCCAACAACCCACGCAAGCGAGACCGTACCAAACCGGGCTCTCGTGTTTATTTTCGTTTAAGTTGTAAATCCTTTTGTTTTCATTTAAACTCTGTTGTAACGCCTGAAGTTGTAACAGATCTCGAAAAAGAGAACAAGTAATGAAAACAGCAACTTTTACCGGAAACAAGCTGGCGACCACAGTGGGAGCCACCGACCTCGCTGCCGAGATCGGAGTGACGCAACCGGCCTTCAAGATCCGGGTGAATGAAGAGATCGAATACGAATTCGATCAGAAGAAGTTCGAAGAGTACCTCTCCTCCTCCTCCTCCAGATCTGCCTCTCCGCACCGGCGCAGGAGGAATTCATCTCCAAAAAGGGCTCGCGGGATCTCCAACTCCTCAATTCAAGACCCCGTCGTCGCTGCCACTACACTTGCACCACACAACGACCTTGCGTCGATCAGTGTGGTCAAGAACGTAGATCCAACCGCCACAAAGGCAATAGGTGATGCTGCCCCAACTCCATCAAAGAGAGCGCTCCAAAGGCGTCGTCAACGTCTCGCTCAACAGCTTGCCAAGGCCAAGGAGTCCAAAGATGGATTGCGCTATGCAGAGGACTTGAAGTCGAGGCAGCGACAAGAGCAGCGGCAGGTAATCAACTTCCCCTCCAAATCAGGAGCAAATGAGTGGATCCGCGTCAAGAGGAACCGCTCTACGCTCGAGGAGCGAATCAAGAAGCGCCGTGCTCTGCTTGCACATGCCCGGCTCCTCCTAAAGAAGGCAGAGGAGATGCAGCAAGAATCGGCGGTCAAAACGCCGTCCAAGAGCAAATCAGTGTGGGTGCCCAAGGCAAACCCAACACCTCAAACCAAGAAGGGCAAGATTATCGCCCAGAGTTCAACCAAATCAGAGCCTACTCCTCCTGTACCGGCACCCTCAACAGGGCCAGGTAAAAAAGGGGATCATTCAAGATCCCAGCTTCCTTTGACGAGTCGTCTCGTTCCCTTACCGGAGAACCGGGGCAGAATACCCGTCAAAGAACGGCTGGGACCATTGAAAGGTCCCCAAACTAAAATCCAGACTGGGGGTGGAATCAATCCCCCCAAGAATATTGACAAAGGGAAAGCCCCTATCACCGGCCGCACTGAATTGCGAGCCGAACTGAAAGAGCCCGTTCAATTTCTACGCTCCCAAAAGCGTAAAGTTGAACGGGCCACTCTTGAAAAGTCTAACCAATTTTTGCATTCCCAAAGGGAAACACACTCGTCTGAGGATGAGCGTGTTATGCCGAGGGACATCCACCAGCACTCCGTAGGTTGCTCCAGCTATCAAGCTGATGAGCTGTACTACAGGGCTGGGGGTGTGGAAAAATCTCGAAAGAGGTACATGCAGGAGTCCCACTGCCCGTGTGCCAACATTATCAAGGCAGTGCTGTCCGAGTGTTGCTGTGCTCAGACCCCAACAAGAATCTCGGTATTCGAGAGACTCTCCAAGCCGAAGCGTTTCCACAAGAAGAAACCGCTCCGACGAGAGGATGAATACTCAAAAGTGTCAGTCAACATGACCGGCAGAGGGGGATCAACACCACGTCTCAACTTGGAGCAGCTTGCCGAGGCATCCCGATGCATGACGTGGCTACGGTCGGGAACCATCAAACGAAACAATTACCCAAGAGTACACAAGGGACTTTCCCTAGAAGAGGAGGAATCCGATGCTGATTCTGATACCTGCTCCGCCGTCGCATCCGATGACACGGCTTCAAGTGCAGGCCAACCTTATGAGTCGCTCATGATCAGCGCCGAGCAAATGTCGAAGATACTTGAAGAAGCCCTAGCCAAGCAAAAGGAGAGCTTCAAATTTGAAATGGAGATGGCCATGCAGCGAATGAGGGAGATGCACGACCAACAGATCGCAGCAATGACGGTTCACCAAGGAGAGCCGAGTCAACGCAATCCAGAGGAGCATGAACGGGAAGCGGATAATGTCAACATTCCTCCCGTCAATACCAACACTGGGGGTGGTCCCGCAGAAAATAATGCAAAAGAGGACCATGTCACCTCACCTCGAAGCCACTCGAAGACCGAGACGAGTGAGGACAGGAAGATGAAAGACCTGGAGAGCAAGATCAATGCATTGATGAATGCTCAGGAGGTAAAAAGATCCGGTATACCCTGCCCATATCCAAGGGAGTGGGAATCAATCCCATATCCGGCAAAGTTTAATTTAATTAACTTTACGCCGTTTGATGGGAAGGGTTCCCCTACCCAGCATTTAATCTACTTCAAGTCTCATTTAGGAATCATTTCCGGAAATGAGCCCCTCATGGTGCGGTCATTCGTTGGCACTCTTCGCGGAGCTGCCTTCGATTGGTACCGCCGTCTCAAGCCTGGGAGCATCAACGGCTGGGATGACATGGAGGACATGTTTTTAACCAACTTCTTTGATGATGACACCGAGGTTTCAATCGGTACGCTGTTCGATGAAAAGCAAAAGAACGGCGAGACGGTTGAAAACTTCGTGAAGAGGTTCCGCAACAAGGCTATGAATTGCAGGGATCCGGTCAGCGAGGATTTCATCCTCGAGACTTGCCACAACAACCTCACGCTCGATATCCTTGAAGCCATGGGAATGGCGCCGTCCAAAACCTGGAAGGACTTGAAGATGCGTGGAGAGCGAGCTGAACGGTTTCTCAAGAGGAAGAAAGCGGAGAGAGGGCAAATTCCCAATAATGCCCCGCAACCAAGTTTTACCCCCAAGGGTAAAGGGAAGGCGCATGCAAATGCGGTTATCGCAAATCAAGTCTTTGAAGTGCAAGCACAACCGCAACAGCAGCAACAGCCGCAGCAGCCGCAACAGCAGCAGCAGAGGGCGCCTCAACAACCCAGGTGGCAACAGCAGCCCCAGAAGCAAAAGGTTGGGGAGCCGAGGTTCCCAAAGGTCTACTCATTCAAAGAGGATGAAATCCCGGGTATTTTCAAATACCTCGTGGAGAACAACAAGATCAAACTGCCGCCAATTCAGGATCAGGAAGATGCCAAGAGGGTCAACGATCCGAAATATTGCGCATTCCACCGAGCAGTGCACCATCCTACCAAGGTGTGCTACGCTCTCAAGGATAAGATTCAGGCCCTGATCGATGTTGGGGTCATCACTATGAAACAGCCCAAGGAGAAGAAGGTGGGTGCAAACACCGTGTCCATTAGCTTTGGATCCGTACCCTCGAGTTGGTTCCAACACGAGTCGGTGATCAAAGCAGCGGTGAAGACAGTGAACGATGATCCACACCAGCAGCGCCAGAAAGGGCTTGTGCCACACACAGCCCCAAATGGCGAAATCTTGTGGGTTCATCCGGACTTGATCACAGATGAACAGTGGGCCGGGACCTCTTCCACAAAGAACAAGAAGAAATCGAAGAGGAAGGGCAAATCTTGTTATGGGGCTTCTGCCATACCGGGGGTGGATGATGACAAAATTCCAACCTTCTCACTTTCCGAGGATGAGCAAGAAGCTTTCACAACCCGAAGCGGGAATGAGTATCACTTCAAGTATCCGGAGGCCACTGAGCAATTGGGTACCAAAACCCCACCTTCCAAGACGCTGGCAGAGTTGGGAATTTCAGCAATTCCCCCAACACCTACGGTGGCTACGGAAAGGATCCCACAGAAGGATAAGGGAAAAGAGCCCGTACGTCAAGAAGCTCAGAACCCGAGGCCGTCTCGATTCAATAATCCAATTGGACGAGACAAACCGGGGAATGCAAGCTCTCAGCCCCATTTCGACATTATGGCGCAATTGGCCAACATCCCGGCCAGGATAACTCTATACGAGTTGCTGCGATTGTCGAAGGATACACGGAAGGCGCTGCAAGAAGCCTTGAATGATTCCGAAGCTTTCTTGACTCGGATCAAACCATCTTCCGAAGAACCGGAGTCGTCAGCTCAGCATTGCAATCTGGCGGCACATCACTTCCCCTGCATCTCTTTCACCAAAGAAGACATGCAGACAAAGAACTCCAATCATGATAGGCCCTTGTACTTCACCGGGCACATTGGTTCCAGCGTTGTCAACCGGATCCAAGTCGATCCGGGTTCCGCTGTGAGCATCATGCCATTCCGATTGATGCATCATCTCGGAATCCCGACTAGCAAATTAGCGTCCACTGGCACGACGATCTACGGATTCAACACCAGCGGGTCTAGGCCCTTGGGGAAGATCCGAGTTAAGTGCCAGATCGGGGATTTGAAGTCGGAGGTCACATGCTATGTGATTGACGCAGAAACGTCCTATAATTTACTGTTGGGTCGGCCTTGGATCCACGGTAACCTTATAGTCCCGTCAACGCTGCATCAGTGCTTCAAATATGTGGGCACAGATAATGAAGTCAAGACGGTGGTCGCGGATAAGCAACCGTTCAAGGGATTGGAGAATTACTTCACCGATTCCCTTTTATACGGCGCTGAATCCGATACTGAACCATCGGCCCAAGGAACGGACAGCGGTGATGAAGCTGATACCGAACCAGGGCTTGATTACGATGGCGGTTTTGTTTTAAACGACATTGTACCCATTGTAATCAATCTTGACGATGATGAATCATCGGAAGATAGTTGTAATTGGCAACTTGCCGAAGAACTATCAATAAATGATGATTTAGAGTACTCGACGGGTCTTGATAATATCACCAACGAACTCTATGCTAACCCTGATTTATATATGCCTCTTCAATCATTTTGTTTGACAAAGAAGCAGGTACACGACCCTTGCGGGACAACGCTCATCATCCCCGCAGGGATTGGGGGTGGAAAGGAGGTCGTCTACGGCAAAGGAAGAGCATCTCCGATACCCAACCATTTCTTGGAAGAGGAGGATGACGACGATAAACCAGCCCGCCATCTATCCAAATACGATACGAAAGCGCGTAACATGATGGAAATGCATGGCTATGACTTCAAGATCGGAGAAGGTCTTTTCTTTGGTCGAGGTCCACGGGTTCCACCCCGGATGGCCTATGTACCGAAGGGAAAACCCGATAATTACTACCGCCACAAAAGAGGTCTAGGCTATGTCTCATCAGATGATGAGTGTGGCTGGCAAATCATCGACCAGATTGCTAACAAGACTAGGAAGGGATATTCTTCCGACTCTTCGGGTTGGGATTCCGACACTAGTCTTGGTGAAGTGTTTAAGAAGCTAATGTCGAATATGGTCACGGTTGATCCAACGACAATAGAAGAAGATGATGAGATGCCGACATGGGAAGACCCGTGGGTTCATCATTTAAACATGCAGTATGGCGACCGGTTCGAGCAGAGAGAGCCTCCTACCGAAGACCCAGTCGTTCAGGTGAATATGGGCACCGAGGAGAATCCAAAGCCAATATTCATCAGCGATAGCCTCCTACCTGAAGAGAAGGAGGAGTTGATTTCTCTTATCCGGGAGTATATCGATGTATTCGCCTGGAATTATGAAGACATGCCAGGTCTCGACCCAAACGTAGCAGTGCATCGTCTCAACATTAAGCCAGAGGTCAAACCAGTCAAACAACAACAACGACGGTTTCGTCCGCAAATGATGGAAGCAATCGAAACTGAAGTCAAAAAGCTCGTTGATTCGGGATTTATCCGAGAGGAACAACATCCCGAATGGCTTGCCAATATTGTTCCGGTCCTGAAGAAGAACGGGAAGATCCGGATATGCATTGACTTCAGGGACCTCAATGCTGCTTGCCCAAAAGATGACTTTCCTCTCCCCATCACGGATGTTATCATCGACAACACGTGCGGGTTTGAGAGGATGTCCTTTATGGATGGTTTCTCTGGTTACAACCAGATAAAGATGCATCCAGATGATGAGAAGCACACCGCATTTAGAACACCTCTTGGCGTATTCTGCTACACAGTCATGCCCTTCGGCTTGAAGAATGCAGGTGCTACATATCAGCGAGCTATGTCAAAGATCTTTCAGGAACATCTCCGAAAGACCGTCGAATGCTACGTGGACGATCTGGTCGTGAAAAGTCGTGATAAGAAAGATCACATCAAAGACTTGAAGACCATGTTCGATTTGATGCGGGCCCATCAGTTGAAGATGAACCCTACCAAGTCTTTCCTCGGAATGGCTAGTGGAAAATTCTTGGGATTCGTCGTCACCACCAAAGGTATTCACATTGATCCAGACAAAGTAAAGGCGATCAATGAATTGCAACCTCCGAGGAACCTTAAGGAGCTCAGAGGACTACAAGGGCGATTAGCATATATCCGTCGGTTTATCTCAAACCTTTCGGGGAAATGCCAACCGTTCTCCAGGCTCACAAAGAAGGGCGTGTCATTCGTATGGGACGAAGCTTGTCAAAAGGCGTTCGAGAGTATCAAAGAATATCTCTCGAAACCTCCCGTACTCGTCGCACCGAAATCGGGCAAACCGTTCTTGATTTATGTCAAGGCGACGAGCCACTCATTAAGTGCATTGCTTGCACAAGATGACGATAACGGTCACGAGCAAGCAGTATATTACTTAAGCCGAACCATGGTAGGCGCAGAATCTCGATATCCCATGATTGAGAGGGAATGCCTAGCCTTAGTGTTCGCCATCCAGAAAATGCGGCATTACTTGGTTGGACAGACCATCTATGTCATTTCCAAAGTTAACCCGGTCCGAGTGTTCATGACTCAACCGGCTTCCATGAGCTGGCGATTAGCGAAGTGGGCTTTACTCTTGTCCCAATACGATCTGCACTTCAAGCAGCAGAAGTCAGTAAAAGGGCAAGCTATCTGTGATCTCTTGGCAGCTAATCCAACTACGGACGCCGCTGAGGTATATGACGATTTACCTGATGAAACCCACGAAGTCAACGCAACTTCACACCAACAAGTGTGGCGTTTGTACTTCGACGGCGCTTCACGAGCAGCTAATGCCGCAGGTACTCCCGGATGTTCTAAGGTCTCCTCCGGAGTTGGAGTGGTCTTAGTTTCCCCGGGAAAACATGTGATGCCTCGAGCCTACTCATTAACTGAGCCGTGCTCGAATAACGTGGCAGAGTATAACGCACTGATTATAGGACTCAACTTTGCCAAAGAGCTGGGGGTTGAGTATCTCGAAGCCTTCGGTGACTCTCAACTGATAGTCAAACAAGTCCAAGGGGAGTACGAAGTCCGAAGTCAGGATTTGCTACCATACCACAAGATGGCGGTGGAGCTAGCGGAATCGTTTGAAGGGTTCTTCATCGAGCACGTTCCGCGACTACAGAACACCTATGCAGATGCGTTAGCAGCTTTAGCTGTGTCCTTGGCACAGCCTCCCGGAACAGAGCAATTTGTTACGGTAAGAACGCACCAACTTTTAGTGCCGCTTTATGATGAAAATGGCAGGGAAGAAGAGGCCCAAGAGGTGCACACAGCTCAGGCTGAGTTCGAACCTCGAGATTGGCGCTTCCCCATCATCGACTACGTTTTGCATGGAATCTTGCCAGAAGACGTGAAGGAGAGAGAGTCGATCAGACGAAGAGCTCCGAGATTCTACTATAATACAGAGAATCGAACGCTATACCGCAGGGGGTATGATGGCGTGTTGGCACGGTGTCTATCAACCAAAGAAGCTGAAGAAGTGCTTAAAGAGGCACATGAAGGAGAGTGCGGCGCGCACCAACCTGGTCCTAAGCTCTATGATCGCATCAGGAGAATGGGATACTTTTGGCCCTCCATGATGCATGAGGCAATTGTATACGCCCGGAAGTGTCACGCATGTCAAGTACACGCGAATTACATGCACCAACCTCCGGAACATCTACATCCTTCGGTTACGTCATGGCCGTTCGAGACCTGGGGAATGGACATTGTTGGTCCTATAAATCCCCCTTCGGTTAAAGGCGATCGGTTCATCCTGGCGATTACTGATTACTTCTCCAAATGGGCTGAGGCAGTCCCACTCAGAGAAGTCAAGACGAGCAACGTCATTGCATTCATCAAGCACCATATCATCTACAGGCATGGTGTTCCAAGACGAATCATACATGACAACGGTCCTCAATTTATCAGCAACGCCTTCATAAGGTTCTGCGAAAAGTTCAAAATTCAGGACATCTCGTCAACAGCCTATAACCCCACAGCAAACGGGTTAGCTGAAGCCTTCAACAAGACTATCATAAAGCTCTTGTCAAAGCTTGTGAAGAATAGCAAGCGAGATTGGGATGATAAGCTCGGCGCAGCTCTATGGGCCTATCGTACCACGGTGCGTACACCGACCGGCGCAACCCCATACTCATTAGTGTATGGATGTGAAGCCGTTCTCCCTTTGGAAATTCAAATTCCATTTCTTCGGATCGCTCTCGCAACCCAGATGACGACCGAAGAACAGCATCAGAAGCGCCTCGAAGAACTCGAGATGCTCGATGAAAAGCGCCTGGAAGCTCAACAGCACATCGAGTTTTACCAAGCCAGAATTTCTCGAGCCTTCGACAAAAGAGTTCGACAAAGGAGTTTTAAGGAAGGGGACTTGGTCTTAACCGAGAAACGTCCTATGATCCTTAACTCCAAGAAGAAAGGCAAATTCGAACCCAAATGGGAGGGACCGTTCGT
Source organism: Asparagus kiusianus (assembly GCA_022839385.1). NCBI lineage: Eukaryota > Viridiplantae > Streptophyta > Magnoliopsida > Asparagales > Asparagaceae > Asparagus > Asparagus kiusianus. The sequence goes on from BQKN01065387.1 coordinate 416,874, forward strand.
AGTAGAAACAGTTTACTCGAACGGCGCCTATCGTCTAGTCACCAAAGATGGTGACCGACTCATGATGCCAATAAATGGCAAATTTCTGAAGAGGTACTATCCTTAGTATCCTCAGAGGAATTGAGGTACCGGGAAGTTCCCGGAAGGATACCACATCGGGGTATTCTTAGGGATAACCCGGTCGCTGATGAGCAAGAAATCAATATTCGAATTCCGAATATTCTTGTTTGTCGGAATTTAACTCTCACAAACACTCTTTTGCTGAGATGAGATCTAAATCATTGATTCTCCCTTCGCAGAACTTTCAGTGGTTTCTGACTACTCATAGTCTCCACCACACCATTCCAGTTTGGTCAAACCTTATGACAGTTAGGGCCAAAGCCAAATTCTCCTCTCGATTCGCCCAAAGAAC
>BQKN01065387.1:460653-549597 GCA_022839385.1 Asparagus kiusianus
GTAAGATTTAGAAACCCACAACACGAGATGAGTACGTCGAGGGAATAATCAAAACAAGGAAACTCTCGTACATACCATATATCTCAAATTACAAATCTCTAAATATTAACTCCCAAAATTTCTATAAACAAACAATCAAAACATCACCAATACTTCATTCAGGTCATGTCATGCATGCCAAATCTATCACAAAGCATATAAACACATAATTCTTATTTTACATGTTATTTGAGTTAGAGAATAATATTTTCATGTATATAAATTGGTTCCTCGTAAACCGTCCCGTGAACACAGCTTCAAATCAAGTATTGGCCCTTTGGCCTATGTATATATAACTCAGGATATCTGGAATGCGCATGTACCAGTTTATATACATGTTATATTCTTTGTCTAATTCCCCTTTATAAACTCCATGTTTGTCAGTTTAAATTAAGTGACTGTGCATGAAATATTATGCACTAACCACAGAGCTACCATGGAACACTTTTGTAAAAATTATAAAAATAACCGTGACCTAGAACATATCCAAATCAAGATAGGTGCATCGTCTAGTCGATGTTATAATAGTAATAGCCAAGGAAAAATCTCATATCGGGATATCGATATCGAGAGCATAGCCATGCTATGAAAGCACGCTTATAAATCATATTTTTAACAGAAGTCATCTTAATGCACAGTCTCTCCTATTGGATGATATCTAGGTGATCACGCAACAATTTTCCATAAAGTCATGCATATCAAGCATAGTAAGTTCATAACAAGTACAAATCAATAATACATGTATCATATGTCTATGTCACCAAGTCATGCTTCTGATCCATATCTTATTCATGTGCAGTCCACCAAGGTACTACATCACACGAGTCTGATATGTGTTGATCAACATTCCATTGGACCAGTCTCAACACGCCATGGGCATCATAGCAGACAGCCAGCCAAGTTCAATCTACAACTTCTATCTTTACAGGGGAAAGATGCAAGAGGCCACTTTCTCTAATTTAATACATAAGATATAACTTAATTTAGAACATAATTCATTTACTCAATAAGCAATTGTTAAAACATTCGTCTAAAACCACACCTCTTGCTAACTTAAGAGTTCCAATGTGGTAAAGTTTAACAAGCAACGAGCCTTCCTATACATGAGACTGACTTCTTGTTGCGGGTCCGTTGATGACTCCAAGCAAGAAAATTAGTTTGACTAGAATTTATCTAAATATATGATGGATTTCAGTTAACCAAGGTTACACGTATATGCACACACAGATAATAGATATGTAGATATATGCATTCATTCTTAAATACATACAAATTCAACCACATACATGTGTGCCAATGTAATTAATCTTTTCATTCTGTATCAGTGTTGTGACCATATTTCTGTCTTTAGTCCATATCTAAAATTCAATAATCAATCACTGATTATCCATAACCTACAAAGGTAAGAGTTATCATATGGTTTCTATCATAATCTATGTGAATAGTATCTTTTGTTGTTTGAGCACTTATGTTTTTATGACCGAGGAAAGTATTGAGTTGCATCTACACGTCATTCTACTTGAACATGATCAAGTGGTGCGTATGCGTGGGTATCTTTGACATTCTTTAACTATAGCCTCCTGGATATAACCAACAAATCCTAGAAGACATAAATAAGAGGGAAATCCATTATGTGATTTTCATAGGAAAAATATAACTTAAGCATATGATCATCAACGAGAATTTTAAAGTCATATATTAGTGAAATGTCAAAAAGTACAACAACTAGGCCTAGTACCAAGAAATCCTAAGAAAACACTAGCAGACAATATTATTTTCACAATTAAGAGAAAGCATACAAAACTGTTGGCTACATTAATATTTAGAAATCAAGAATATGGAGAAAAGTCTTGAAAGTAGGTTTAGAAAAAAATACGCTTGCTAGATAAAATCAAGTGAGGAAATGAACACTTGCCGATTATGAAGAAAAATAAAGTGATCATGAAAAATAAAGAGTTGAAAGATAAGAAATGATTGCATGAAGGTAAAAATTGGAGGAAAAGAATTTGAGGAAAGATATGCTTGCCAAAATTTGAGAGAAGCTCCGAAAGCTACACCGAAGCAAGAAAGTCCTTTCTTTTTTTAAATCTCGTTGTAGCCTCCTTTCTCCTTCCAATTGACCGACACATTTCCACCAATTGACCTACCAGCAACTTTTCAACCTGACCTTATACGTTCATCAGTCGACCGATATATATGTATAAGTCGACCGATAGGCACCCATCGGTAGACCGACACAAGTCTATTAGTCGTCCGATATTGTATCCGTTGCAATAACGACTATTTTTTCCTATTTTTGTCTTTTATGGTTTTTGACTTATTTTTTGTGTTTTACTCTGGTTTGGGCTGATATGTTAAGAGACTATATATAGTCCTCAACACTTAGTTTCATTTATAAAAGTTTAGAACAAGTTTTACAAGTTTTTAAGAGTTCCAAAAATAAATAAAAAGTGTTTCATTTGTGTTTTACAAAAGAAGAATTGCTACAAAATATTTGGGGATCTCTACCTCAAATTTCTACCTCTCTTGTTTATCGAAGAAGTTTTCTAAACTCCTTTCTTCAAGTAAATATTATTATTGGTTTATATATATATTTTGCTAGATTAATTTGAGTTTAAATCTCATTATACTTATTGTTTCACACACACCCTTATTGAGCTTAAGTATTTTTCATACACAGTATACTTGGGTTGAGAGTGTGATTAGTTGAGTGAGCTTACATTTTCGTTCTCATCTTTGTTAGAAAACAAACCATTGTATTTGCACTTTATTATTGAGAGAACACATTGTAATACATAAGGACACTTAGAGAAGTGGTTGGTGAGAGACGGGGTCAATTCCAAGAGGAGTGACGTCGGTTATAAATCCTAGGGAGAGGTAATTCCGAGCACTTGAGAAATGTGACACGAGCTAGGACAACACTTAGAGGAGTGTATTGTGTATTGACAATTGTGTGAGTTGTAAACGTTTATCGGTGAGCGTTAGAAACCGACTGTGTAGCTTTTTGTGTTGATAGTGAAGATTCTCCTCGAGGGTGAGGAGCGGAGACGTAGGTCGAGTGTGACCGAACTCCTGATCATTTGTTTATGTTTGAGTTTGGCTTGGCACACTTATTCTCTTGTATACTTTCTTATCGCCTTTATCTCATGTTTATATCGCCCTTAGTTTAATTATATATCCTTGCATATCTCATTATATATCACATTGTTAGGATATATTAGGTAATAAGTTTTAATTTAGCATCGATATCGGATTAGATTAGCAATTATCCTATTCACCCCCCTCTAGGGTATTTTTATTTGGTATCAGAGCTTGGTATTTTTTGATTTGTGACTTAATCACCTTGAGTAAAAGATCCTCACTTTGATTTATTGCTAATTTAGTTTTGTGATATTTCATCTTGCTTGCATAATATATCATGGATATGCACAGTACACCTAGTTTAGATTATGCTATTAATATTGCTATAAAGTTCAATAATTTCCCTTATGCTCAATGATGTGTTAGATTTAAACTTTTTGTTAGATCTAAACATTTCAATTTGTGGGAAATAATTGACTATGCTTGTGTTGTGCCCACATTGAAGAAATCAAAGTGGAGCATGATGACAAAAGAATGTTTACAATGAACAAGCTTTTGTTAGAATTTTTGCTTAATACTTTTGATTCATCAATTTCTAACAAACTTAATTATTTGATAGTGCTTACAATTTATGAAAACATATAGAAGCACATCACGACAACTTGGAGGAATTTCAACACATTCCGGTGGAGTTCACTTCAAGTGATATTGGAGCTTCATCATGTACACGGTCACTAAGCGATAGCCCTAGTGAGGTATGTTGGCTTTCTTGTTTTGATGATGTTTAACAAACAATTTACCACTAATGTTGTTTGTCTAGTATTTGTGTTTTCTTATTTATTATAGACAAACAACGTTGTTGGAGGATGGATGGAATAGCGCTTTAACGACGATATCCAATGGAGGTTGGCGGAAATGTCGGGTTGAAGCCTATACAATTCAAGTTAAAGATCAAGTTCAAGCTTCATCCGCACGTGTACCAAGTTGAGCTACAATGAAGATCAAGATTGCTTGGGTAATGTAGTTTAGGAGTTTATATTATGTGTGTTAGATACTCTAAGCTTAATATAATATACACACACATTTTATTGGTTTCTTCATATATATATATACAGTTATATATATATACACAAGTTTTGGTTTCTATGCATATATATAGTTTTATATATATACATACATAGTTTTGAGTTTTCATGTTCATAAATATGAGATTACACATTTCATATTTATTATTATGTTTTGGTTTAGCTATATAGATATGAAACAAATCTACATTCATATATACAATCATATACACACATACACGTTTTGGTTTTGTATATATATAGTTATATATATACATATATGTTTTGGGTTGATAGTTTTCAAGTTTTAATATGAAACAATTTAATATAATTGGAAAACATATTTTTGTTTCATACTTATATGCATATATATGATTTCATCAATATCAATTTTATTTAGTTCAATGAAATCATGTTTTAGTGCATTATATGTGTATTTTGATAAAATACTACATTTATAGTTTATAGACTTCAATATCAGTTTATATATGTTTTACTAAGTCTATAAAAATATTTCACAAAGTTTTAAAAGTTGGTTTATGTCAAAACATCAAAGTTCAAGTATCTCATATTTTCATGTTTTGGACTATTTTGTAAAATGATGATATTTTTCATTTGAGAGGTCCTTTCTGATAACCAGTCACTGTAGCATGTTTATTATCATGTCTACAATCATTTCCCAAAGTTTTACATTTTTTGGATTTTATTTGATATTTTTAAACAGTGTTTTAAAAGCAAGAAATCAAATTTTTTTCATGTATCAGATTTCGGTCGACCGAACCGGTCGACCGCTCATATGTTCAGCCGTCAGTGTGCGACAGAGAGTCTGTCGGTCGACCGGTCCGGTCGACCGAGAGCTCCATCGGTCGACCGCACCGGTCGACCGAAGATGTCAGCTTGTTCTTTTTGTTTTCGACCTGAATAGCGGTCGACCGAACTTTTTCGTCGGTCGACCGAACGGCTCCATCGGTCGACCGAAGAATTTTCCGGTCAACCGACAAGTTGACCGTTGTCTCCTAACGGCTCTTTTCTGAGGTAATTTTCTGGGGGCTTTTCTGTCATTTGTTTTGTGTTTTTGGCTGAGATTCTTAGAGGGTATAAATACCCCATTGCTGATCTCTTTTGAGGTCAATCAAGAATTTTTTTAAGAAGTGTTTTAAACAAGGGTTTAGGGTTTTACTGTTTGTTTAAGATTGGGTTTCTGTTTACAACAGAGGAAGTTTTCACTGCAGATTGAGGGATTCATTCTCAATCCTCTTCATCCTCTTCTTTGTGTTTATAGAGAAGTTTTTCTAACTCTTTTCTCTAGCAATTTCATTATTGATTTTCATATTCCAATTATTGCTAGTTTGATATTTGAGTTAGATTTGATTTTACTCATTGTTACACACACCCACATTGAGCTTATTGTATCTTTCATACATAGTATAGTTAGGTGGTGAGAGATTGTAACTTTGAGTTGTGCTTAATTGAGTTCTCACCTTGTTAGAGAGAACAATCATTTGTTAAATTGTGCTTATTTGAGAGATTACTTTGTAATACACTTGTACACCGAGTGAGGAGTGTGTGGTGAGAGACGGGGTCGAATCCAAGAGGAGTGGCATTGGTTGACGTGCCTAGGGAGAGGTTGTAACCGAGCACTTGAGGAGGAGGACACGGGCTAGGACCAACACTTAGTGTGTGAGGTGTGATTGCATAGTGATTGTATTGTGAGGTGTAAATGTTGTTCGGGTGAACGTAGAAAACCCGGTTGTGGTAGTGGAGATCTCCTCGAGGTGAGGAGCGGGGACGTAGGTCGTGGGGACCGAACCTCGTAAACATATCCTTTGTTTGTGATTGCATTGGCGCACTTGTTTTTCATGTTCATATCTTACATCGCCATTGTGTATTGCTTGTTGATTACTTTGACCTATCACACTTGTAGTTAATTTGTTTACCCTTGTGTTAGTTTATATATGCTTACATATATATTTCATCATATAGGATATATCTCATTGTTCATATTGCTTATTCTTGCTTATATCTCTCGTATATCTATCTTGCAAGAATATATTTGTTAAGTAATTTTAATTGGCATTTAAATCGGATTAGATTAGCATAAGACCCTAATCACCCCCCTCTAGGGTCTAACAAGGTATGCGAGTCTGATTCCAATGATGACTCATCTATTGATGAACTCGCTTGTGCTTATAGTAGATTAATACATACCTATAAAAAATTATATCATAATTTTATTGATTTAAAAAGCAAGCATGTAACTTTAAAATCAGATCATGATATGCAATCATCCAAATTAGATATCATTGTTAAGGAAAATGTGACACTTAAAGAAAACAATGATAAACTAAATTTGGAAAATGAAAATTTAAATTCTAAAATAGCTAGCTTATCTAATGATAAAAATGATGCCGCGGTAGAAGTAGTAGCTATTAGAGATATATTTAATTTTTTTAAGAATGATCATATTTGCTCTACTTCTATTGCCAATGCATATGTGCCTAAGAATGAGTTGAATCTTATGAAAAATCATATATCTTTATTAGATTCAATCTTAAACAAATGCATTGATAATAATAAGAAACTTATAGACGTGTGTGCTAAGTCACGAGTAAATAACGTCGATCTACATTCGAATATAACCGATCACCTTCCTATGTTATTTCTCACATTCTTTATTGATCAACTTTTCTGGCTTAGCTTCATCTCCCTCAATAGAGTCATGTAAATCTTTACAATACAGAGTATCTTCTATCTTGAACTTCCATACTTGCCAATTGGAACCATCTAGTTTTATCATTGTGTCAAAACTCTCAATCTTTTTCATCCTAAAGCACGCCTCAAAGCAGGGCTCTGATACTACTTTTTAGTGATTTTATGGAGGTTAATCTATGGAATTAAACACTAAACGAATAACGATACCAATGAATATTCCACAAGCAAACAAACACCAATATTTAACGTGGTTCAGCAAATCATGCATACATTCACGGAGCAATCTAGAGAAAAATATTTTACTATGAATCAAGAGTACAATCCCTCAAAGTTTTACCTAAACTTGAGGATTAAATAATAAGAGAAAGATACAGTATTACCTCTAGGGCATCAAAATTCTAAAATCCGTCTCATCAAAAATCTCCAACACCGGCGGAGAAACCAATACCGTACTCTTGACGGCGTCATCATTCTGAAGATAACGACTTTTGAATCACTGCTATCGGACAACCTAGCTATCCGGAATCTCACTTTTTCCCTCTCTCTCGCTCTCCCCATTTTTTCTCTCGGTTTACTGTATCTCCAAAAAAATTTACAAGTTTCTCATGCATAGAATTCCTTTATAAAGGAATTTTATTTTCTGGTGCTTCAAACCTATTCCTGTTACAACTAGATCCTCCGAATTCTCTTCTAGATAGAATTTTAATTCATGTGGATCTCATGTGGGCCTTATCTTAGGCTGGACCCACAACATTTAGAAGATTAGGTTTAACGACAAATACACAAACCTATTTGAGTACAAATAAAAATACCGAGATTTAAAAATATGTCTGGGTAAAACATTGGGTCTAAAGTCAAAAGCTCCTCTTTCAAATCTCAACTTCTGTATGCCTACAAACAAATAACAAGGTACCCTTACATTTACCAAGACAGAACACTCGTCAAATTACCAATAAAGCCTCTCGCTCTCTTTATTCTGCCTCACAACGTATAATTCACTGAGGCGCAGCACAATTCTCCGGAACAAACGACAAGACCATATTAACAATATCGAATTTAAACCTCGTGTTGAACTGCTGATGCGCTCCGATATCAGTCGTCTTCTTGTTCCGAAAAACCCCGAGACAGAAAACCCGCTGTTGGTCATCCGTCACGTACAACTCCTTCGGCCCAACCTGAAGATCCGCACCCTGTAGGTGGAAAGTCACCGACGGCAGATTGCCGAGACCGGACGCCGGCATTAAACAACATAGCTTGTAATCAGACATCCCAAAATCTGCGCCGTTTACCTGAAATAGGTATTTTTACATATTAATTCCGAAATCTTAGTCATTTCGAAACACTTGCAGATTTGGAGGACTAATTTCAAAATATCAATATGTGAGGGACTAACTTGAAAATATGGAAGGATTAGGGGGAGTGGCCCGAGTGGGGGATAAATATGGAAATAATTAAAAAGCTCCTTTTTACCTAGATACTTGCCAAATCTATCTTATTTGCAGATTTAGCTGTCAAATATGACTATTTTCCAATTTATCCTATATTACTGGACATTGGATTAGATAATACCTAGGATTTCCTACTATGGAATATAGTTATATATATTTCTATGACTAATATTTTTTAAAATATGACTAGTATGTATCTATTTAAGTTACTTAATTAGTAAATAGGCAAAAAATTTGTAGAGAGAAAAAGAGAGTTGTTGGTGGGGATATTTTAACCTAATTCAAGAGATGTAACTATTAATTTAACATTATTTTAAGAAAATCTATATGAAATTTTGATAAAGTGTTTTTTAAACCCCATTATGTCATTAGGGGATATATTGAAAATATTGCAAGTGATTGGGGGTTTTGTTACAGGCCCGAAAAGTTAGGAGTTGTAATCTCAAAATTATCAGAATTAAGATTTACAAAAATGGGAAATACGTGGGACTTACCCGAACGAGATTGAGACTTCGAAAATAGCCAACGAGTACACCCCTCATAACATCATATGCTCCAGCGATCATGTAACTCATCGCGGCGCCTGAGTCGATGATGCATCCTCCGGTCCCATCAGATTTACGATCAAAAGTCCCCGGCGGGAGATTCAGGCGCTGGTCGGCGACGCTGATATCGATGAGATTGACATAGTACAAGCTATTACTGTCCAATAATGGAGTTGTTTGGACCGGACCATTCATTACGATGTCGTTGCCGAAGGATAGGTAGCTATCGCCTGACGCTTCGGTTGGATGGAATAGGCAATAGGAGAATAGACCGCCGGTACGATCAATGAGCTGGTTGATTATAGATTGTGGGCTAGAATCTAGGCCGAGTATGCCGGAGGGCAAGCCTGTGTACCCGGTCATCCCCCCGCTGCCGTGGGTGCAACCTGTGAGAGATTTTAGATAGATATTTGTCAAATTGTGATGTGATACAACGATGATGTACACGTAACTCCGTTCTAGCCTGAGTTTTTCCAATCAGATATCATTTTCAAAAATGAGGCCAGCAGGATCAATCCTGACCACCCCTATCCCTCGTGCAATATTATTGCATGAGATATTAGTAGCTAGCTAGTTACTAACCGAATGCCAAGTCAGGAATCGATTCAAACTGCCCGCCAGAAGGCGAAGTGGGAAAGTTGAATGTCTCTGTCGACAGATCACCGGTAATGTACGATCCATCAGCGTACGAAAGCATGTACTTACAAACACCAAATATACACCCGTACGGACGCACACAGAGTGGGTCGTCACAGGGCATATGTCGGTACGTCGGAGAAGTACTAGGATTAAAAGTCCCAGTGGTCTGAGGAAAGCATGGGTTGCAAGGTTGGCATTGTATCCAGGTAAGGCCGCTGCCGGTGTCCATATCAAGATAGTCCACTTTAGCTTCGTTTCCTGTGCCGATGCCGATTACTGCCAGGTAAAGTTGATCCTGCTCAAATATTGGAGGTCTCATGGCCGTCGTGTTGACTCCAGTGAATATGGTCTTTTTGAGATGAGCGAAGTGTGTTTGTGATTGTTGGAGGAGTCGTTGGGCGAGATTGCCGGATTTGGTTGCGTTGAAGGGAGAGCGGGGTGAGAAGCGGTTGATGAGCTCGATGCGGAAGCCGGGTTTAGAGGTGGAGGCGGAAGTAATTGTGAGAGGGAGGAGGAGGAGGAGGAGGGAGGGAAGGATTTGAGCCATGGAGATGCGTTGAGAGAGTTTGAGTGAGGGTAGAGGCGTATATATAAATGTTGAGCTGAAGTGTGAGCCTTGAATTAGTTTGACCGTAAAAACATGCATTAATGAAATATTAATATCGTCTTGTTCCATGGGTTTAATGCTTCAATGCATGTATTGGAAGATTTAGAAGATTTACTATCCTTATTAGAAAAACTGGAATTATTTTGTTGCCTTTTATAAAAAAATCAAGATTCGATGAATTAGCTAATTTTAGTACTCTTTACTTAGGAATTTTTATTAGTCGTGTTAGAGTTTTTCTTTTATAAAGATTTTACAATGTGTATAAATATGATTTTTCAAGATCAATGAGAATATAGAATTATTTCTCTTTCTTTTGTTTCAACATGTTATCAGAATAGAGTCATCGATCCTAGGGACCCTCTATTCTAATTCTAGATCTAGGGTCCACCCTGTTAGGTCATAATCCATATAATTAATCTTATTTGAATAATAACAAACTCTTATTTGGTACTAACATTTATGTGAGATGATATAATATAAGTAAATACATGTATTAAAAATGCATGAGGATAAACATACGTGAAAATCAGCTCAAAAGCTGATTTTAACCTTCTCACCATCGATGGTGGGTATTGACCATCAATGGTAACAAGAGCCCATCGATGGTCAACAAATACCGTCGATGATTTTTAGTCCATAGATTTCTATATCATCGATGTGCCTCATAGTAGTTTGTCATTTATAGTATCTCTAATTTCTATCACATTTAGGATATCTCTTTCATGATCTGATCTATTACGGACTTTATATCGAGAGAGAGAGAGAGAGAGAGAGAGAGAGAGAGAGAGAGAGAGAGAGGATGATTATTCTAGAGTTTTAATTTGTGAGAGATTTCATTGAAGAATTTGACATCCAAAGACTTAATAAACTATTATTCAGAGCTCACAATATCTTCCGATTATTTTTAGTAAGGAGAACTACAACTGGATTGATTATGTATTTTGCTCTTCATTGATCTAAGCCTATATTCATCGAAGAAAGGTTTGTTTAACTATAAGATCATTCTAATATTCTGTGCTTTAATTATTTATGTTGGTTTTGCTTTGAACTTATTTTTTAGACATATTTAAGCCAGATTGAATTAAGGATTGGGACAAGGTACGACTAGGTTTTACTCATTGTGACGAATTAGGTTAGATGACTAGTTTTGGGTAGATTACAAGGGGTAGTCTTGTATGCTTATTAAATTAAGTTTGTGATTTAGGAGAACTCTTTGTATAGTGAGGAACCCCTTCGCAAGAATGAATAGTGGACATATATATGTTATCCAAACCACTATTAAATTTTGTGTGTTTTTATTAGTCGTTATTTGTGTTTAATTATCATTGATCACATTTGTTTTTTCTTTTCCACTGCATATTATGTGTTTTTGGAGAAAATGGTAGCAACCCCATTCACCTTCCCTCTAGGTTTGCATTTTAGGTCCAACAAGTAGTAGTGGAGCATCGTGTCATTACTCATCTTTAGGATTCACCTAAGATAGAAATATCTAGTTTGACCACCACAATAGCTTTTCCTAAGGGACACATAGTTAACTAACCTCCACTTTTTGATGGCTTAATTACATTTATTAAAAAGTACATATGGAATTCATTTTATTGTCCGCCAATTTCGATATTTGGAGTATTTTTTAGGCTAGTTATAGTAAACTTACGATCGTTGTAGCTAAGACCACCATTATCACTCATAGAGATAAATGGTACCCATATGATAAAAAGCTTTATTCTTTAAATACAAAACCTATAAACACTTTATATTATTCTCTAATTACTGAAGAGTTTAACTGTGTGGCAAAATTTAAAATACTTTTGATAGTTACACTAAGGAACTTTAGACATGAAAGAGGCAAAACTTATAATGCTCGTGAATAAGTACGAAAATTTCAAGATGAAGTCCTCAGAGAGTATTCAGGACATGTTCACCTGATTTACAGATATTGTAAATAGATCAAAATTTTTGAGAAAAAAATGATAATAAGGAGTTTGTGAGAAAATTTCTTTGTTCACTTTTCAAGGATTAGGAACTAAAGATAGTGTGTGTGTGTGTGTGTACATATATATATATATATATACACGCGTGCGCGCGCACACACACGCACACATACACACACATAAATCAAAGAATTGTAAAATTTTCTAAACTAACTCTTGAGAATCTTATAGGAAATCTTCTCACGTATGAAGAACATTTGAAAGAAAAAGAAGATGACTCAAAAAATAAACATATGAAGAACTCATTAGCTTTAAAAATGAAAAGAGAAAAATCAAAGGCCAAGCCAAACAAGGATGTGAGCTCAAGTTCTAAGAACAATAAGATAACAATGTAGATCAAATTGTTAAAGGGTTCAAATTCTTCCTCACATTAAAAGATGGTCAGTAATTACTAAATGACAAATAGGATCACTAGACAAGCAAGGTAAATAAATATAATTCTACTAATTCTGATACTGAACCAACTTATTTTTTAGGGTAGAAAACATCACTTAAGGAAGAATTATACACTGAACAAAACGGACTATAAAGGGGAGGGCAAAGGTTCTAAAGTGTCGACAAGAGAAGGGTCAGAGAGTAGCTCAAGCAAGATGAAAAAATAGCACACTGTTGTCTCATGGCTAAAGATAGCAATTCGGATGAATCTGAATGGAAGATCTCCAAAAGTGAGGTATAAGATACATACGATGATTTATATTCTAAATCTAATAAAATTTGGGATCAATTTAAAAAACTTGCTAAAAAATAAAGTTGTTAAATGAATTCAAATTGTTGAGTGATGTTATGTCATTAAGTAATTCTCCCCCAGAAGTCGACATGTGTCTTATGTTAGCTAAGTCGCCGATCGACTTCGCCCTAGGCAAGGTGACTCAAGCATCAACACTCAACATTCCAAAGAAAGGCTGAGTCGAGAGAAGTCCTAACTCGAATCTTGCCCCACATCCTATCGTTCTACATGATCAGGTTGACAACTTTCGTAGCCGACTAGAAAGGCCTTCTTTGTCGGCCTAGCTCTAGAACTGAGTCGAGAGGTTGTTTGTCCTCGAACTCTTCACTTCAGCCGGTCACCATAACCTTAAATGCATGATTAGAATCATTATTGCTCTATCCCCGAAAGTCTCCATGACTCATTGCTCTCCGTCAGCATGATACCTCATATCTAGCATATAGGTGATTCATATCATCTGCAGCTGATACCTATAAAGTATTTGCCAATTCAAATGTTCGCCTGAACTCAGCCAAAGTTACATAAACGCACCCATCAGCTGGATATAAATAGGTTCATTGTTTACCAACCAAGGAAACTCAGTTTCTATACACTTAGACTTAGAACTTGTGCAGTTTATTGAACCCCTTTAGATAATAATTGACTTGATCGCTAGAGAAATCATTGAAGAACTCATCTCCGATCCTCTAACACGCTGTAGTTTTACAAGACTCTCTTCCTATCAGGTACTCGGACACCAAAGGGGATGAAGGCATCCCAGGCTCTTTGAAATCATCATCAAATCCTTGTTGAGATCAATGAGTGATAAAGTTGAAAATTTTTCTTTAGGGTTGAATAGATGTAACAATGCAAGTGAAATTTTTTCTCTTGAATGTATACAATGTTCCATGTATGGTGATATGAATTTAGATTTATCCAAGCAACTAATCGAATCATCAAGTAAAATGAATCATTAGTTGCTAGGGTAAATGAGATGTGAGTTGTCTTTGTATAAAGAAAGTTCAAAACTAGATGCACTACTACAGTTTCTGAAAATGAACACCTAAAGCCCAAAAATATTAGATTATTGGACCCAAAAATATTTCTTTTGAATATATATAGCATTTCATATATATTGACATGAATTCAGATTTATCCAAGCAAATAACTAAATAATCAAGTAAATGTGAATCATTAATTGTTACGGTAAATGAGATCTGAGTTGTCTTCTGAACAAAGAAAGATTGAAACTAGATGCGCTACTGTAGTTTCTAAAAATAAACACCTAAAGCCCAAAAATATTAATCTAGAAAAGGCGTTGCAAATTTTTCATTGGGCTTTAAAGGCCTAAACTTGGTTATTTCCAATCAATGATTGCAAAAGCTAAAACTAGACTTTGTCATTCATATTCAGAAAAAAAAAAATTCAACTTTCTTTTATCACAGGAATGATTTAACTCTTCTTGCACTCATTTCTAATGCATCTTCTAATATTTGTACTATATATGGTAAAATGTACTACGTTTAATAAATCGTTAAATACAATATAGAGTTAAAATAGCTAAGCAGATTTGGGTGCCTAAATGTATAATTACTAATAAACATGAAAGTATGTGGATACCTAGGTCACACCTTTCAATTTTACTGTAGGTGTGCGGAACGGCTAAGGAGCAAGGCAACATTAATTTTGGTTGCTCAAGGCATATTTAGAGGACAGGAATATGTTTTGTAGCCTAGCTAAGAAGAAGAACGTGAAAAGAAGTTGCTAATAAAGAAGGTTGCATTATGCAAGCAAGGATTTATAGTAAAAGCACAACTTACATAAACGGTTATTTTATCAAATCTTCTCAAATAGGTAAGTAAAGGTATATTTTATTACCCTTCGGGTTGTATGTACATGTTTTTAGATTGTTTTTTCTTTTTCTTTTTTCTATTTAGGGTTGTTTTTTATTTTCTTCCCCTTTTTTTATATATAATAAACAAAACAAAAATTTCTCTTACTTTCTTTTTATTTTTTAAAAATAAACTTTGAACATGTCTTTGTATATGCTTTTATAAGATTGACTCATATGATATTATTATTTTCATATATAGGCTTGATTGTGTTACACAAGTTTCCTTATGGTTTTTCAATCCATATATATGTATTTATGCACATAATGATCAAATGATGATTACATGACACATTGTTTACTCGAGATATTTCACGCAGTAATTTCACACACCTTCTTCTATACTTACCATATTTTGTGATGTGAAATAGTGATAGAGAGTCTTATATTTGTATTATGGATATTTTTTTGATTATATCAAGCATTTTTAGCTCCATTTTTTAGTTTGGCTAATGCACAATCATGTATCTTTGTATATGTTTAAAAATGTATTTGTTTAAAATATCAATCAAAGAAAAAGAGTGTATTTGTTAAAAGATGATAAAAAATCCATACTCTTATGAAATCCATAAAAAATTGACCGCATTCGTTAAAAGATGGTCAGAGACACACACTCGTGGATTTGTATTTGTGCATATCTTAAAGATTAGTTATCTTGCACTGAATATATTTTATATTTAAAAATGGCGTGAATTTCCCACTAAAAAATATCATTCTTCCTCCTAAATTTTGTATGGTTGAGGTGATAAAAGGGGACACTTTGGTCCATAGTATCTAAGATGGAGGTAGCTCAAGTCTTATTATTGCTCAATATTCACTTTGATATACGTAACTTTGTCAAATGAACTAGTATAAGTTTTTTTCACTATATGTTACACACTATCTAAGATGGAGGTAGCTCAAGTCTTATTTTTGCTCAATATTCACTTTGATATGCGTAAATTTGTCAAATGAACTAGAAGAAGTTTTTTCACTGTATGTTACACACACTTTACACTAACATTTTATCTCTTATTTGTGAATTTTTATGTATTCTCTCTTGCATTCATGTGTTTTGTAATGAAATGTTGATCTATTGTGCTATTTTCTATAAATTTTTGTGCGAACCGGTGTGCTTTTCTCTCCCATACACCTTTTGGATGATTTTATATTAAATTTTCTTGTATTAAGTATATCCATTTGTGTGTTTTCCACTTTTGCTAATAACTGTATGTGCGGGAAATTGCGAGAAAATTAAGAATTGAATCTGTATTACTCTCTCTAACTGACTTAGAAAAATAATGATTACAATCCTCTCAATATAACTTCTCTCTGACTTAAAAAAGAAACTATAATTCTTTTTATCGGTTTCTTGATTTACAAAAGAGGGAAGGATGAAACCCTCCTTTTGTTTAAAACTTTGTTCTTTCTTTATGGTGATGGGAGTTTGAATCTTGTATCCCATTGACGATCCGAGCACTTTAACTTCGTGGGGCGTCAGTCTTCTCTCATTGACTTGATATCTTGAGAGAACTTGCAAGGTAAGTTTATAACTCTAGCCGAGTTTTGAGAACTCTATGTAAGAGTATCAAGAACTTTCAATGCAAGTTGGAAACTCTCTGTAAGAGAGTTAAAAACTCTAGGCGAGTTTGGGGGAACTTGTTGAACAAGTTGGAAACTCTCTGTAAGAGAGTTAAGAACTCTAGCTGAGTTTTAATTCCTAAGAAGAGTTGATCTCAAAGAGAAGATGAACCTCCAAGAGTACTAATCATAACGGGTTTAAAGACCAAGCCAAGAGCTCCAAGAGAAGAAGCGGTCACAACCCAACTCAAGTCTCTATTTTTTTAGAGTCTTGAAAATGTCAAGCAAGAACGTACTGACCGTGCTGAACCTCTTCATGTTGGCAGAGAGGTCCTATAAATAGGCAAGGGATGACATGGGTCATCCCTTGATTTGTGGGATGTGACCTCTTAGGGGTAAGGAGTAGTGTACTTCCCCTATGGTTGATGTGACCATTGTATGGGTGACGAGAACTATGTCTCCTTATCCAGGACGAGGGAAGCGGGTGGGCCCACTCCCACAAGCAAGGCTAGCAATTTTCACTGACTACAGTCGAGTGGACTCTCGACGAGTCAGCTACGATAGGAGGGGCCGACTAGCAGCGACTTTCGTGTTGACGTGAAGAAGCATTGAGTCGTCGGGGCGACTCAGTCAGATGGACTTATCGTCGAGTCAGCTTCGATAGGAGGGGTCGACTAGCACCGCTTTTCATGTCGACTGGGCCGTGTCGACTGACACTGTCTTTCGTGTCGACTGGGCATGTATCGACTGACACCGCCTTTCGTGTCGATTGGGTCGTGTTGACTGACATCGCTTTTTGAGTCGACAAGGGGGTCTTCACCACTTCGATTCGACAAGGGGGTCTTCACCACTTCGATTCGACGAGGGGGTCTCCGCCACTTGGTCTTCAGGGACGGACTGACATCGCCCTTCAAGTTGACGAGGGGGAGTCGGCCATTCGAGTCATCTGGGGGCTGAACTCTTCGGGCAGTCGGCCATTCGAGTCGTCTGGGGGCTGGACTCTTCGGGGAGTCAGCCATTCTAGTCGTTGGGGGGCTGGACTCTTCGAGGAGTCGGCCTGAGTCGGGTGGACTCTCGAGGAGTCAGTTTGCCTTTTGAGAGAAGGACCATTAAGCTCTTTTGCTTGTTTCAAGTTGTTGTGCAGGGATAAAAGCAATTTTTATTGCCTACAATAACAAAAGGGGGAGAATTTGGTGAAATATGATGATAAAGAAGTTTTATTGGTTTGGTTTTTTGTAATAAGTATATTCATTTGTGTGTTTTCCACTTTTGTTAATAACAAAAGGGAGAATTTGATGAAACATAATAATAAAGTAGTTTCATTGTTTTGGTTTTTTAATATATTTTTCAAACAGTCAATGTTTTGTTTAGGGGGAATTTTACAAAATTTGTGCTTGATTATGCTTTTCTTGAATGCATGTATATAGGGGGAGCTTTGCATATTATTTGTTTTTATATGAGAGAGTATTTGTGCTAATTATTGTTGTTTATATATCTCAAATATGAGTATATATACTTCGGTATTTTGAATTTCAAATTTGTTATTATCAAAGGGGATATTGTTAGGACGCGCTCTGTATGATCTCTCTTGTTTGAATAATAACAAACTCTCATGTTGTGCTAGTATTTTTTTGAGATGATATAGTACATATGAATATAGGCATAAAAAGCGTATGAGGTGGAATGATGCGAAAATTAGCTCAAAAGCTAATTTCAACCTTCTCACTATCGATGATGGACATTGATCATCGATGGTAAGAAGAGCTCATTTATGGTCAATAAGCATCATCGATAATTTTTACTCTAAAGAATTTTATATCATTGATGGGCCTCTCAACCATCAATGGGGCCTTGCCATCTCCATGATTGAGAGGCACCATTGATGATAATGTTGGTTATTTGTAGATTTTTAGATTTAATCGCAACTATTCGTTATTTATAATATCTCAAATTTCTATCACATTTTGGAATATCTCTTTTCTGATCTGTTGAAGACTTTATATCTTAGAGAGAGAGAGAGAGGGAGGGAGGGAGGGAGGGAGGGAGGGAGGGGGAGGAGTGTTCTAGGTTTCTGTGTTGTGATATATTTCATAGAAGGTTCTGTTCCCCAAAGCCTCAATAAACTCTTTCCCGTCACGCATAATATCTTTAGATAGTTTCAATGTGGAGAGTTGCCCTTGGATTGATTCTCTACAACATTCTTTATTGATCTACACCTATATTCATCAAATGATAGATTGTTCAACAAAATGGCTATAAGATCTTTCTAATATTCTGAGCTTTAACTGTTGCGTTGGCTTAACTTTGAACTTGTTTTTACAGCATATTCAAGTCGGGTAGAATTGAGAGTTAGGACTAGCTAGAACTAGGTGTTGCTTATTGTGGAGAGTCAGGTTAGACGACTGGTTCTGGGAGATTCCAGGGTACTATCTTGTAAGCCTACTAAATCAGATTTTTGATTCAGGAGAACTCTTTGCATAGTGAGGAAACTCCTTCACGAGAAAAAAAGAGTAGATATAGAATTATTATCCAAATCACTATAAACTCTTGTGTGTTCCTGATTGGTTGTCATTTGTTTTGATTATAGTTAATCGCTTTCATTATATATTTTCCGCTGCATATTCTGTGTTTTTGGCGAATAACTTTGGCAATCCTATTCACCTCCTCTCTACACTTGCATCTGAGATCCAACACCACATGTCGCTGCAAGTATCATCTATGTGGTTTCCCCCCCGCGACGTCGATCTTAGTTTTGGTTCGAACATGGGGAGATTAATTAGTTTTCTCGTTGCGGTTTATTGAGTTAATGAGAGGACTTCTTCTTTGTTTGGGCGACTACTGATGCGTGTGGACGTGGTGATTTTGTCAAGAATATATTAATGTGTCCTTCCTCAAACTGAGTCCTCGTTATTAACTGCACTACTAGTTGGCTTCGAAAGTGTTATGTCTACAGGATGATCAGATCACCGTGAGCATGCATTGTCCAGGCCGGCCCTAGCCATCATCATTCGAAAACTGGTGTTTTATTTGCTTCGTCCTCACCTAGGTGTTTGAGCTACACAACCTCTCCGTTATTGGATTTTTTAATTTATTTGGATCTCTTTTTAGTTCCTTAATCGGATCTCGAGTGATATCTCGACGCCTTGTCGTGTCACTCGTGTTATTGTCCATCTGCTCCATTGATCTTGATATATTTTATATTCTAGCGACCTATATTCGTCGTCTTTTGGTTACTTTCTCATGCATGTTGAAGTAGGGAAAATTAAATGTTGAGGTGAACTGTGAGAGACGGGGTTAATTAGTTTGACAGTACAAACATGCATTAATGAAATATTAATACTGATATTTTCCATGAGTTTAATGTTCGAATACATGTGGGAACAAAAATATTAATGAAAGACCTTTGACTAAGAAACTAGTGGGTTGTGATTAATATCCAGGAGTAATTTTCAAATTATTATATATTAATTAGTCAATGTGGTAAGACCGAAATAGATAGATACTGAAACTAGTCAACAAGTATATAAAATAAATTTTTCACTATACTGATATCAAATATGCTGCCATCCCATTTTCACCGGTGAATAACAAGATATTATCATTGGATCTAGATCCTTTCCAATTAAGTAGTAACTGATATTAAGTAGTAACTGAAGAGTCTCCAATTCCTTCAACTATTGTCGTATTTTCTGTATTCAAGAAACGAGATTAGGCTGCAAGATAAAACTAGTATGGTCTAAAAAAACCATTATCACAGCAATGGAATCCTGCATGGCCTAATCTGGTCCAATGAATTCAGAATATTTGACAATAATTAGAGAACTTGGAGATTCTCCAATTGTCATCTAATTAAAAAGGATCCGAATTCAGATTGGGTCAAAACTTGATTGAGTCTGAATAACATTATTAGCATTGATAGGATACTTTATTTTGACCCATGGTCTGTTTAGCTGCTTTAGCATCAATAAAATTTAATAAATAGTAGTCAAAAAGTCTAAAATTAGGAATTGGAATCTTGTCGGACTCTACAGGAAGTAGATGGTTTGCACTATAAACATAATAGCTTTAAATACCCAAAAACTCCCTAACCACATGTCAATGACATAGATTATCCCATTCTATCGATGTCTTCCAATACAATCACTATTCTGAAATTAGCAAACAATTGATATAAGAACATATTGATGAAAATCTCACATATATGTACAACGTGGATGATACTAACCTGCCAATTTTAAAGTACTAGGCGGGACAAACGTGCTTTGCATGTGGTCAGATACTCAAATTCAAAATTTTGGGCTTATATTATCATAACTCTTTTACTAAATATTTCATGGTTACCATACAATATGTTACAGATAAAACTTTGCAAAATACTACATAGAAAAAGTCCTTCTAGTGAAACGATACATAGAAAAATCCCATGATTGGTTCAGCTGGTTCAAATTGATTAATGCTTACCCCTAACAAAAATGCTATCAGTTTAGAATAACGTTGGTTGTAACTAAAAAAGCCCTAAAATTTAGGTCTACATAGATCTTTTTGTCCTGTTAACTATAATATCATTAGTTTACCTAATCAGTAAACTAAGAGGTCTCTGTTGTACATGACTAAAGTAAAAAATAGAAAAGAAAAAGAAATTGTGAACTGAGAAAAAGAACGAAGTTTACACTTCTATCTTCTAATCCTTCTTGTTATTCTTCATAATGTATATACCTTTTCTCCCCATAATGTATTCATTGTTCACTGTAATATTTGGTTCTCATGCATGCATTTGTTTATTTCTTCATAATATACATATTATTCATCGTAACGTCTGGTTCTCTCGTGTTGTCTGCTTCCAGAAACCTTATGAACCACAATACAGAGATAGATTAAGTTCTTTCTATCATTCTAGAATGTTGTGCTTACAAGTATTAAGAGGTAACACGGATGGAGTTAGCCCTAGCGAGAGTCGCGTATACAAAGAGATTCATACTATAAAACTTAATGCATTAAAGTTGTTGAATTTGAGATGCAAGTCAATATAGGGGATGAATACATTTGCTACAAATTTTCGCTAAACACAGAATTTGCAGCGGAAATAATATCAAAATAAAAGCAAAAAATCAAAATAAAAATCCACTAGAGAATTCACAAGATTTTATAGTGGTCTGGATAGAAATCCTAATCTAACTCTTCTTTCATGAAGGAGCTTTCTTATTATGACAAGAGTTCACCCGAATCACAAACTAATTCAGTACAAAGACCTCACCCTGGAATCTACCAAAAACCATCATCTAACCTAACTCTTCACAAATGAGTAACACATAGCCCTAGTTATGTTTGGATTGTGTCTTTGATTCTTTGTATAACTTCATGAGAATTAGATAGGGTTAAAGATCTATCATGATTAGGAGTTTGGGTTTCATCATGATTAGAAGTATGAATCCTATTCTAATTAGGAAATTAGGCTAGAGATAGAGTTTTGATTTTCCTATATATATTCTTCTATTGTTGGAGAAAAAACCAAGTAGATGTGAGGTATCTAATATTCTTATAATTTAGGGTTAGCAGAGGGCGCAGCCTGATTCAAGAATATTATGCGAGAGGGGAGAGTTTCGTAGTCTTTATCCGTGCAAAAGATTACATCATTGGGAGAGGGTTTCGCAGTCTTTGTCTGTTTAAAAGATGGTAAGGAATGAGTTTTGGAGAGAATATGAGAGTTGATTATGTATGTAAGGTTGAGAGATTAAAAGACGAGAGTTGAGTGGTTCCTCTTATAGTTCTCCCTGATACATAGTGGATTTCTCGTATTGTTGCCCCGTGGACGTAATTCAAAGTTGGTTGAACGAACCACATAAATCTCGGTGTTATTTCTTCTTGATTATGGTTATTTTATATCTTGTTCATTGTCGATTGACTTTAGAGTTGTGCATATTATAGTAGGTGGGGAGACTAAAATTCCCTAACAAGTGGTATCAGAGCCATGATGATCGATTTAGGAGCGAGTTGGTAAGATAGAAGGCGACGTCGTGCAAGATTGAAGATCAGCGTTACAAGAATAAAGATAAAAAAAGAAAAAAAGAAGATTAATTTGTCTTCTGATCGAGGGTTTGAAGGCAGATTTTGATGTTCTAGAAGTTGATTTGTAGGTTTTGGAGTGCTCTGAATGTGATGGAAGGGTCTAATTTTTCAGATTATGCTCAGACTAGTCAAAAAGTGTAAAAAAGTTCTGATAATGATGCCGAGACAGATCTAATGGCATATAGGGTAAACAAGTATGTGATAGATGAGACTGGTATAGAGAATCAGATGTGATTCTAGCAGTAGAGTTGTCAACATATAATAATTCAGAGTTATTGTGGGAGCAGGAGTTGGTTGGTGTGTAGGCTCGAGGTAGACAGTGTTAGATTAGGTGAAGCTTGCAAGCAGGCACGACTAAGTGACAAACATGCTGATGGAGATGGTGGCATTGGACTTGAAGATGATGCTCATATTCGATCAAAGCCAAGTGATGGAGGAGATAGAGGCATCCGACTTATAGTATGGAGTAGGAGAGGTGCATCGATATAGTTTGAGATGAGCGATGCAGGTGGAGTACGAGGACAGCAAGTAAGGGAAGGCTACTGTCAAGTTCAGTCTGGGAGGAGAAGCATAGTTGATTTGTTTCTAATGTCAAAGGTGGCAAAGATCTCTTGGTGTACACAAGAGAGATGAAGACGCCACGGCAAAGCAGATGATAGCGAGTGTCATATGATGTCCCAGTTAGAGTGCATGTGCTTCAATTTGAAGTGTAAAAGAATAGAAGACTCTAGCAGAAGAGACAAAGTTTTAAGACGGCGATGATATACCTTCAAGGGAGTTTGGGAATCAAATCCAAGATGGAGATTATTAGGATTGTATCTTTGATTTTTTTGTATAACTTTACGAGAATTAGATAGGATTAGAGATCTATCATGATTAGGAGTTTGAGTTTCATCATGATTAGAACTTTGAATCCTATTCTGATTAGGAAGTTAGGTTAGATATAGAATTTTGGTTTTCCTATATATATTCTTCTATTGTTGGAGGAAAAACCAAGAAGAGCAGAGAGAAAGAGAGTGAGAGAGGGTTTGACAGTCTTTATCCGTACAAAAGATTATAATTTGGAGGTGATAGTGGATTGATTTTAATACCGTAGTTTTTCCTGTTGAGGGTTTTTCACGTTAAATCTCGTGTGATTCTTTTTGCTTTGTTTGGTGGTTTTTCAGGATTTTTTCAAGATCTAAAAATCCTAACAAGCTATTCCCAACTCTCAATTATAACAAGCTTGAATACAATATAAACCCTCAATTAACACCACCTTGAGTACGCTGTAAACCTTTAATTCACATCAGCTTGAGTAGGCTATAAAAACATGTTTGAACCAATAAAACAAATAACAATCAAGGGCAACTAGAAAGATCTTATAATTCTTTTCATTAGCAAACTATTTTCCTAATAATTAAAGTGAAGATTTGGAAGAATGATAATGATGATGAAGTCCAAGGGTAGCACTCCTCAGATTTTAATGATCAAATGATGAAGAACGACATCAAGGATGTGATTAATGAGGTTTTGAGGAATAAAAAGCTCTCATTGTTCTCAAAACTCAAACCCTAGATCACCTCCAATCAAAGAGCCCACAATAGATCAGAAAAGAGATATCCTAGACTTTGTAGAAATTAGAGATTAAAAGAACGATGAATGAGTGAGATTAAAATATAAAATCTATTAAAATACATCGTCACAATTGATAGGCAAACCTTACCATCGTTGTATTGTTCACCTCTTGGGAAAATAATCTATTGGCTTAGGTAGTCCATCGATGGTTTACTGTAAATGATCAATGGGCTCAACCTATCATCGATGATTAGATAGATCAGATTGAGAGATTTCTAAAAAGCTATTACAATACCAAGTTCGATAACCGAGTCAAAGTTATGGCTCGTATAAATTTCAGCCTCAGTATATGTTTCCTACCTACTGCTGATTGTTTGAGATTGTCTAGCAAAAACATTCATATCTTGAGCTATCCCCAAACTGAGTTTCGTTTATTCTTGAGGATTTGTAACAATAAGACAGACACTACTATGAACTCAAAATAGAGTTTTACTCTTATTTTCTTAGAATCAGCTATGATCAACTTGTTATTTTTCTCTATACACTTCTAAATTTGATTCTAAGTTCTTATAACGTGTATACAAACAAAAGTAACTTCTCTCTTTCTCCTAATTCAACTGCCATCTTTTTTTTTAAACAATCGCCATGGAAAACCATTGTTTTCCTTTTTTTTCTTTTTAGAAGAGAAAAGTTTAGATTTTGAAATATAATTAAAAACTTCAGATTTTAAGATAGAGGCTTATTTTGAAGAGTGTATCCCGTCAAGCGTTGAAAAGTTGATTCTTGGCGTCTGAAATGTGTTTTTTCCGCATAATTCTCTCTTAAGTGACAATTTTGGCATATTTCTCATTCAGTTTCATTAAAATTTCAAGAGAGAACATTCTAAAATATCACGGTAGTTCATTCTTCATTTGCTCAATTTTATCATCTAATTTATCATTCAGTGTATACACGAAACACAATAAAAAATATCATTTGAAAATTCTCCATGCAACCATATACTTGAGCCACGATGCACGCCTATATTTTACCATCTTTTAGTCTATATTACGTCATTCTATTACATTATTCGGAGATCTTGATGTCATAAGCTCCCACACAATTACTGTGATTGACAATACTTGGTGTTCAGGTGTAGCTTTCGTAATGGATTCGGATCCTCTCTACTATCTAAAAAGTAGTGGAGAGACCACTACATAATCATAACCATTGATTATCTAGTTGGTGGTTATGATTTTTTCTTTGGATACAAATTAGAAAATGGTGCAATACACGAGGGTATGGTGAGTGTTAGATTTAAATTGTATCATAACCGCATATTAAGTAATCAACGATTAAGATTAAAAGTAGTGGTCTCTCCATTACTTTTTTATAGTAGAGAGGATCCAAATTCTTTCTTAATGGATCTCTTAATTTAATGCTGGTTATAAGTTGATAGATTAGGATAGTATGACTCTGTTGATCTTCATCCTTTCCCACCCATGTTTCCTAAAATTGCATGAGAGATATATTTACAGATCTCCATATCATATACCATACCCTTCCCAAAAAAACCACGTATATTGTTATTTTCCAAAACCTACCAATCCGAAAGTTTAATTTCATAAATAGCTATATTTCCATATAGAGTGTAGTGAATAAGTATCGACTTATCCTCACTGATTGCATCAAAATTAAACAAAGAGCATAGGCCAGCGACAAATAAGTAAGAGTTTGCTGAGACCGAGGTGGAGGAGTTAAGCGAGAGGAGAGAGAAGTTGTGAACGCGCATGATCTGGAGAGAGGAGGAGTCTGGTCGGTGGTGGGGTTGTGATGTGGGTGGTGTTCAAGGGAGGAACTTGGAGGAAGATGGAGATCATGAACTGTAAACGTACTATTCCCTTCTTTTTGGCTTTCACCATCAAGACCTAAATTTTCCTTCGCCTTCAACACAATTTCTCTTCTTTTTTCCGTTTTTATCTCCTCTTCTTTTACAAGTTTCACAAATGGGTGTGGCTCGCTGTGGAGAAGAGGGGAAGAGGAGATAAAGATAGAGAATGATGGAATTTGTAGAATACAATCCCTCTACACAAAGAAAACCTTTATTGATAGAACACTAGAGAGTACAACACTTATTCTTACAAAAACACCTCACTTTCACACAATTCTTTTATTTTGTTGGATACTCACACAAGCCTACACTACACACAAACTCTCAAGCTCACTTCTTGATTTCTTGTTTGCCCAAATGAGAGCTCAAGACCCCTATTTATAGTTGTTTAAGAGGGCTAGGAAATGTGTGGAAGAGTCAATCCTAGCCATACATTACTAAGAAGTTTCTAGAAGAATAAATACTAGCCATACCCTTGTATCTTCCTAGAAACTTCTTGGTAGATATTTTGTAGGATGTTACTAGAAAGGAGTTCTAGAAAGTTGTTCTAGAACAATCTAAGCTAGTGAGGAATTCTAACACTCCCCCTCATCACCAACTTTCATTTCTCACAAGTCCAAGCTTCTTCTTAAGCTTCAAAAATGTTTTTGTCTTCAGTGGCTTGGTGAAGATGTTAGCGATTTGATCTTTAGACTTGCAATATGTTAGCATCACAATCTTCTTTCTAACTTGATGTCAGATGAAATAATATCTTGTCTCTATGTGTTTGCTCCGTCCACGTGCTACCGGATTTTTGGCAAGTGCAATAGCTGACTTGTTGTCAATGAGGATATCTGGTGGTACTTCATGTTGGTGTTGCAGTTCCTTCATCAGACTCCTGAGCCATATTGCTTGACACGCACATGTCAATACTACTATGTATTCTGCTTGCAACTTGATAGAACTACGACAGACTGCTTCTTTGATGACCATGAGAATGCTGCTGATCCGATATTGAATATGTAGCCATATGTTCTTCTTGAACTCCTCGAATATTTTCGGATTGTTGCCGATGAAGATCATGTCGTCCATGTAGAGACATACGATCATAATGTCTCCATCCTTCTTCTTGGTATAGAAAGAGTGCTCATACAGACTCTGTTGGAATCTGTTCTTCTGGAAGTATGCATCGATTCTAGCATTTCACGCACTGGGTGCTTGCTTCAATCCATACAATGCCTTCTTCAGCTTCTAGACTTTATCTTCTTAGTTCTTCACCTCATACTGTGGTGGCTTCCTGATGTAGACTTCTTCTTCTAGGTATCCATTTAGGAATACAGACTTCACATTCATCTGGTAGATCTTCAACCGGTTCTGTGCTGCCAATGCGATAATGATTCGGATGGTGTCGATCCTCGCGACTGGTGTGAACACTTCTTCATAGTCAACTCCTTCTCGCTGAATATAACCCTTTGCAACAAGCTTGGCCTTGTGCTTCTCGATTCCTCCATATTGATTTTTCTTTGTCTTGTACACCCACTTTACCTTCAGGTAAGTTAGTGAGTTCCCATGTATCATTTCTCTTGATTTCCTCGATCTCGTCATCCATGGCTTTTCTCCACTTGCCTTCTTGAGTAGCTTCTTCATAGCTAACCGGATCACATTCTGCAAACAAGCAGAAAAGTGTGTAGTCCTACATCATCTCACCAGGTTCTGTATTATCATACAGATCTCTTAGGCTTCTCGTCCTCCTTGTTGCTCCCCCTAAAGAGCTTCCTTCACTTGATCTAGATGGTGATGATGTCAGTGTCGATGCTGGGGTTGATGGAGTTGGACTATTTGGTGGACTTTGTTATGGTCTTCCAACCTCCTGTAATTCATCATCATTATCTTTAAAGAACGTACCTTTAATATTTTTATCTCCATCGGTCCATTTCCAATAATCTTCTTCATCGAACTCCACGTCTCTTGAAATGATTATCTTCTTTATAACTAGATTGTAGAGCTTGTATGCTTTTGTCCTCCTCTCATACGCAATGAATATACACTTTTCTCCTCGATCATCCAGCTTCTTTCTATTCTGCTCCGGGATGTGTGCATATGCAATGCACCCAAACACCTTCAGGTGGTTGACGCGTAGCTTGATTTTGCTCCAGGTCTCCAGTGGTGTCTTGAACTTGATAGTCTTTGTTGGACAATGGTTGAGGAGGTAAACAACATAATCTACGACTTCGGCCCAGTAAGTCTTTAGCAAGTACTTGCTTTTCAACATGCTTCTAGCCATGTTTAGAATGGTACGATTTTTCTGCTCCGCTATGCCATTCTGTTATGGTGTGTAGGTGGCTGTGAGCTGATGGATTATCCTATGCTGCTTGTTGAAGTTGTCAAACGCCTTTGATGTGTACTCTCCGCCTCGATCTGATCGCAATATCTTGATGTGATAGCCACTTTGCCTTTCCACCATCTCCTTGAATTCTTTGAATTTATCCAGGGCTTCAGATTTCTCTTTCAAGAAGTAAATCCAGGTTTTTCTACTATAATCATCAATAAATGTAAGAAAGTACATATTTTCTCTAAGTGAAACGACTTCAAATGGTCCTGCAATGTTTGTATGTACCAGTTGTAGCAGCTTCGTTACTCGTCTAGACTTTCCAACTTTAACACTTCTTCTATGTTGCTTGCCCTTCATACAGTCTTCGCATAGCTAGTTTGGATGGTTGATCTGCTGTAGTCCTTTTACCATTTTCTCCTTCCATAGAAGATTCAATCCACTGAATACGAGATGCCCAAATCGTAGATGCTAGAGCCAAGTCTCGTCTTTTATGATTGTCTTCAGGCACTTGACAGAGTCAACATGAATATTTAAGGTGAACAATCTATTTCTAGACATGTTCACCTTTGCAATAACTTCATTTTTGTTCTTAATAGTGAGGGCAATGTCTTTTAGATGTATATCGTAGCCTCTTTCAAGGAGCTAGCCTAGACTAAAAATACTATTTTATAATGCTAGAACATAGTAGACGTCAGAGATGTACCTGTTCTTACCTATCTTTGTCTGGATTATTATCTTACCCTTACCCTTTACTAGAATCTTTGACTGATCTCCAAAAGTGACATCTCCTTGCATGTCTCATTCAGCTAGGTAAAGAACTTCTTGATTCCACACATGTGGTTACTGGAACCTGAATCTAGATACCAAATATCTTGATTCTTGCTTTCACTCTCCTGGTACGTCAGCAGGGCTATTGAAGTGCCTAGCTGCTCCCTTTCTACAAAGTTACTTCTTTCTGTCACTTGATTTGATTTCTCCTAATATTTGTACCTGAAATGACCGTATCTCTTTCATTTGTAACACTGTGGCTAAGATCTGTCCTCCTGGTAACTTCTTCCTCGTCCTCGTCCTTGTGCATCACGACCTCGTCCTTGATCGAATGATCATTCACGATCTCCATTTCGATCTTAATTTTCATGGCCTCCTTGGTACTGTCTCCTACAACCTTGCTGGAAGTTTGAGCCACCTCAAAAAGAGCCTATGCCTTTGTAGCCTCCACGTCCTCTTCGACTATCTTCTTTGATAGTCATCTTACTCTGCAAGGCTTGCTCTAGATTCTCTGCTTGATTTGAACTGATGTTTATATCTTGTTCATAAGCTTGCAGGGAAGCTTGCAGCTCATCAATAGAAACTTCGGTAAGATCTATAGACTCTTGTATTGCCGGAATAATATATTTGAATTTAGAGTCTAAAGTCATAAGTATCTTCTCCATAATTCTTACATCATTAATTGCTTCTCCATTTCTCTTTATTTAATTAGTTATTGTCTGAACTCTACTAAAATAGTCTAATGTTGATTCTGTAGCTTTCATCTTTAAATTTTCAAATACAACTCTTAATGCTTGGAGGTGTACCTTTTTGGCTCTTTCCGCACATTGATAGGATTTTTGTAAATTCTCCCATGCTTCTTTAGAGGATAGGGTGTTGGAAATCTTCTCAAACATTGATTCATCTATGCCTTGGAATATTAGGAACAAAGCCTTTTTGTCTCTTTTTTTGACCTCCTCCAGTTCACTCTTCTGTGTGGCAGTGAGAGCTTCTTCTACTGCAGGTGACTCCGGTTCAGTATAGCCATTCTCTACGAGCTCCCCCAAGTCTTGAAAGCCAAGCAAGACTTTCATCCGGATACTCCAGTTGTCGTAATTAGTCTTCATCAGCTTCGGAATCCATGGCTAGATCATGTTCACCATCTCGTACATGAGCACCTTCGATTGGCCCGACTAGATCGAACGAGTCTCTGATACCACTTTGATGGAATTTGTGGACCCAAAAAGATGCTTTGGATAAAAATTCTTGGACAATGGAGGGGTTAACAAAAATTTCTTTGATTCAAATAAGGAAGCACAACTTTCTCACAAAAAACTACACCTCTCTTTCTTTTGCAAGTTACTCTCACACCTACACACTAGTACACTAGATTTCTTACCTACAAGCTATTCTTCACTCTCCTCTACTTCTTTCTCTTCTTTTCACTTTTCTTCATTGCTAATTATCCGAGGCATGAACAGATATAATTGTACTGGGAATAGGTAAAGAACTTGGTATATACATATTTTGAGGATATCAGAAACTGTCTACACATATTCTTTTCCCCCTCAGCTCAAAGTATGTGGATGTACTCTATCATCAACAACATGACACTAACTGCTTGAAGTAGTTCCCTTATGCAGTGCATAAAACCCAACCAAAGTAAAAAACACTGCTAGGTCAGTTCTTGGATAATAACACTACCTCTCGTGGAATATCATACTAAGATTGCAATGTCGGTGGTGGAACAAAGGTTTCCAAAGAGAATCCGATAGGATAAGGAGCCATAGGCACGTCAGGAATAGAAGACGCAGAAGGGTAAGCATTACTGACCTGATGAAGATGTATACTAACAGGAATAGTATTGCCATTTGCATATGAAGAGTGCATAGTTGGTGGATGATGATACTTACACATGTTTCCAAGCTTACAAATCCTCATCTTCATGTACGTAGTACTAGCAGATAGTTTTCCCCTGTCCCTCTGCAGGGACTTTCTGGTGAACGCTTGAAGGTCTAGTGGAGGATGATATCGGGAGATAAGTGTTGGTTATCAACTCAAATTCTAAGTTAGTATATTATTTTTATTTCTTTGTAGAACTTCATGAGAATTAGATAGGGTTAGAGATCTATCATGATTAGGAGTTTGGGTTCCATCATAATTAGGAGTTTGAATCTTATTCTAATTAGGAAGTTAGGCTAGAGATAGGGTTTTGGTTTCCCTATATATGTCCTTTTATTGTTAGAGAAAAAAACAAAAGAAGAAGAAGAAGAAGTGTAGAGAGTAAGAGAGAGAGAGAGAGAGGGTTGGCAGTCTTTGTCCGTACAAAAGATTATAATTTGGAGGTGATAGTAGATTAATTTTGATCCCGTGGTTTTTTCTATTGAGGTTTTTTACTTTAAATCTTAGGTGATTTTATTTACTACGTTTGGTGGTTTTTTTGGGGTTTTTATGAGATCTAAAAATCCCTACAAGTGATATCAGAGCGAGATTCGACGATTCGTAGAGGTTTGATCGGTGCGCGACTCGTGAAGGCCTCAGCGATCGAAGCACGATGATCGATATCGAAAAAAAGGTACGGCCTGTAGTGGGAATATTGTAGCAGACACTGTTCACACAGATCAGACGGTTGAGGTCAATTTATCTTTCAGACGGTTGAGGTCAATTTATCTTTTGATCAAGGATTTGGAGGCGGATTTTGGTGATCCAAGAGTCATTCCTAGGGTTTTTCGACATGCTGGGTTCGTTTTTGACGTTGATTTTATCAAATTCAATCTCTATAGTGACTGATTTGAATTTTGATTGCGGTTAGAGGATGATGACTTCTTTGGATCCGAAGTTTGATATTCTGCTATTCAATGGTAAGAAAAATTTTACAGTATGTTAGTGCACGGTTCAAGATATTCTTATACAGTAGGGTGTTGATCAAGCTTTAGAGGATAAGAAATCTGAAGGATTGAAGGATACTGGATGGAGTTCTATGCAAAAGAGGTTGGTTAGCACAATTCGTTTGGCACTCACCACCGAGATCAAGTACAATGTTATGCAAGAGACCACACCAAGAAGGCTGTGGGAAAGGCTTGAGGGGATTTATGCATCAAAGTCGATAACCAACCGATTGTGTTTAAGAATGGAGCTTTATTCATTGAAGATGGAAGAAGGTACTATAATTCAAGGCAACATCAATGCCTTTAATCAGCTAATTTGCCAACTTATGAA
The DNA here is from genome assembly GCA_022839385.1 of Asparagus kiusianus. Taxonomy (NCBI): domain Eukaryota; kingdom Viridiplantae; phylum Streptophyta; class Magnoliopsida; order Asparagales; family Asparagaceae; genus Asparagus; species Asparagus kiusianus. The sequence continues at coordinate 492,707 of BQKN01065387.1, forward strand.
TATTGATGAGGAGATTAAAGAAGAAGAGCAGGCGCTACTCCTATTATCTTCCTTAACAAAGTCGTACAAGCCGTTAGTTCAGACGATAATTGTAGGGAAGCAGACTTTGAAGTTTGATGATGTAACAGCATTCCTACGTGAGAATGAAAAAATGATGGGAACTGAGAGCGCATCTAATGATGGAGAGAGTGTACTAGCTTTTGAAAGTTCTAATCGAGGGAGGAGAGTAAGGGGTGATGTGACAGTTATCGAGGAAGGTCAAAATCTCGAGCCCGAGACGACAGCGAAAAGGAGTGCTATTATTACGGAGAGAAGAGTCACATTCAGTTTAAATGTTCCCCAATGCGTGATGATTTGAAGAGTATTAGATAGATGAAGCTTCAAGAAAATGAGAAGAAGGCGGAGTCCTTAGTGGTTGTGTGAGATGAAGATGTGGTTTTTATTGATGCAGAGTATAAGTACTGATATAAGTAACACTTGGGTGTTAGATTCTGCAGGCTTTGTAACAACAAAAATTATTTTAACACATTAAAGATAGATGAAGAATTTGACGATGTGATTATTAGAAACAATGAGAAGATAAAAGTTGAAGGTGCTGGAAGTGTTCACCTCAAGCTTCACACTAGGAAGGTTGAAATTCTTCATCATGTGAGATATGTACTATCATGTGGTGCTAATTTAATTTCGTTGGGTAAGATAACATCACGTGGGTCCAAGTATGTGGGTGAAGAAGAGTGGTGTAACATGTATTAAGATGGTGATTTGATTTTGCGAGGGAGGAAGAATATCAACCATATTTGCTATTTGGATGGTTTATGTAGGATCTGAAATAAATACACTTGAACACTAGAGGGGGGGGGGGGGGATAGGGTTCTTTTAAAATTTATGCAAAATATATTATAAATTGCAAAGAAAAATGGCAATCTCAGAAATTCACAATCACAAACACAAGGATTTATACTGGTTCTACCAATCCGGTGTACATCCAGTCCCCAAGCAAATTCCGCTTGAGAGTTTCCACTATGATTTTGAATAAACTTATAAAATCAAACGCAAACCTGACCAATTTGCAAGTCCCTGTAAATTGCAACACCAATTGACAAACACCTTGCCAATTTGAACACCAATCTCTAAACCAAGAGATCAACCCTCTCAAACCCGAGAGAAATCCTTTTTAAAGCAAGAACACAATTGGTCCTATAAGCCTTGAATGTGTAGTGAAGTGCAGCAGTGGCTTAGGATTCTTTTAACCTCTGTAATTGCCTAAACAATAAGTATTTGAATGATGTTCAGAGGCAATTTCAGAAACTTTTCTTTTTCTCAAAATCTGAATATTTTTCACTTGAAAAAATGCACAAAGATCAAAGCTTATGGGTATGTAAGTCTCTGTATTTTTTCTGAACAAATAACCTATTTATAGACCTTGAAACGATAATTTTTTAAACTTTAAAAACGTTTAAAACGGCTATAAACAGTCATAAATTCAAACTTTAAAATCTGGAAAAACTGTATCTGTAGTCGACTACAATACACATTAGTCGACTACACTGAGTTCAAACAGACTCTGTGTATTCAGAAAAATTCTTCAGTAGTCGACTACAATGCTCATTAGTCGACTACACTGTATTTTGACAGAAACTGATAAAATAAAATTTGCGTTCAGTAGTCGACTATACTATAAAATAACAGAAACTTATGTTTCTGTCAAACACCTGAGTAGTCGACTACAATCTACATTAGTCGACTATACTGTAAAATAACAGAAACATATATTTAAGTTTTATACACGAGTAGTCGACTATTATTCTAATTAGTCGACTACTAAGAGTAAAAATTATGAAATAAAATATTTTTATACTTAAGTTTTAACTATAATTCTAATGGTTAACATAGGGGATTTCTATAGTTAACCAACACACTAAGTCTGTGTTAGTGTGTTCTAATATTGTGTGTGTGTGTGTGTGTGTGTGTGTGTGTGTGTGTGTGTGATCAAGGCTTGTACAATAATTCTAAGTAAAGAAAATATAAAATACATTATCTCATCTGTTCTTCATTTTCTTCACTTCATAATGCCTTGAAAACATCTTGCACTTGTTCATATTCTGATATTGAAATCTGCATATAAAAGTTAGTGCACACACTGTATAAATTATTATCATCAAAATACTATCATGGAGATATGATATTCAACATTCTCCCCCTTTTTGATGATAACAAATAAATTATGCATAAGTATATATTTTATAATCAGATTAAAACATAATGAAATAACCATACATACTCCCCCTACATATATGCAAATATGAGTCTATAATAATACATAACAATACTAATAATACATAACAATACTATAACAATACTATTTCTCCCCCTTTGTTATCAACAAAAAGAGGAAAATATTTATGCTAAACATGACATTATTTCTTCAACATGAGCTAAAACTTCAAACAAATCATCCAGGTTATGAACATAGTCCATAACTTCACCCATCCAAATAGGTAGGCAAAGACTTGTCATAAAGACCAAAAGTTCCACAATGTTCATCACCATTATCTATTTAAAATATGTAGCACATATATTAACTAACCAAACATCATCATAGATAAGAAAAAACACACAATCAACATACTTGACATAGTAGCAACATAAGTAACATATTACATAAGTTCTAACATCTCACAACTACATAGTTTTTGACACTGAAACAAAATACCATAATTATTTTTAAACTTAACATAATTGTTTTGAAACTTAACATAAAAACATCCTAAGGTGCTGGAGGAGGTTGCTATCCATGAAAATATGCATTAAGCTTAGTGTCCAAGTCTTCAAACTTCTTGATTAGCTCTTCTTGATTACTAATGATATATGAGTTCTGGGAATATAGAGCTCTTTGACTAGTTTCAAGTTCAAGAATACGTGCACTTAAAGTGTTGTATTGCACGTCTGAAAAGCATGAGGGTTCTGTAGGAAATGGTGATGGTTGACTAGAAGAAGCTCCTGCTTGAGTTGAAGATTGTGGAAATTCTTGTGGAAATTCTTCTTGATGAGGTTCATTTAGAGGATTTTGTTCTTGAATTTCAAAATTTGCCAACTTCATCCTAGTTAAGGCATTAGAATCAAAGAATTCAATGGAATGGACAACAGAATTTTCAGATTGGAGATCCACATGAAATTTGTCAAAGATTTTTGTTAAAAATGCACCATAAGGAAGAAATCCTCTTGGAATTGTCAGAAGATTATCAAAGTAAACTTCAGCCCAATTAAATTGAATATTTCCCATTATAGCATATAGAGCTTTTGCTAAATCTAGGGAAATAAAATGAAAACTCCCAGTTTTTGGAAACAAGTTATATGCTAGGATTCGTGCAATGAACCTAGGAATTGGACGAAGTTTGTTTGAGTTATTTAAAGGTTTGCCATATCTAGGAAGAAATATATGATTAGATAACAGATCTGAATCATTCATCCTAACAGACCTAAGAGAAACACCTTGATAAGAAATTTTGAAGATTTTACCAATTGACTTAATAGTTAAGTCAATCTCTATTCCTTTAACAAGAGTTTTAAGTTTTTCTGAACCACCAATAGTCCTTTAACATGAGTTTTACGTAACTGAAACGGGTATTGGGTATTGGGTTTTGGGTTTAAATTTAAATAAAAATCCAATAAGCTTTTAAAACTGTAAAACTAAAAATTCAGAATCAGTAGTCGACTAATAGTAAAAGTAGTCGACTACACTGTAATCGACAGAAAGATGATTTTTAGTTTTTAACTCAGAGTAGTCGACTAATCTGTATTGTAGTTGACTACACTGTAAACAACAGAAAGTTGATTTTATTTTAACATAGAGTAGTCGACTATAAAGGCAAGTAGTCGACTACACTGTAATTTACAGAAATACTTATATGCAAGACTTGTGCATGTAGTCGACTATAAGTCAAATTAGTCGACTATTAAGAGTATAAATGCATGTGTTTGTTTTAATAATTTAATTTAAATCTTCAATTGAACATATACCTAATTCCCTTCTTAATTTAACATAAATTTCTTCTTTTAGGGGTTTTGTTAATATATCTGCTATTTGTTTATCTGTAGGTATAAATTCTAATGAAATGTCACCTTTAAGCACATGATCACGTAAAAAATGATGTCTAATATCAATGTGTTTTGTACGTGAATGTTGAATAGGATTTTTAGATAAATTAATTGTACTAGAATTGTCACACATAATGGATGATATAGGACAATTTATGCCATAATCAGATAATGTTTGTTTCATCCATAATATTTGAGCACATGCAAGACTTGCAGCAATATATTCAGCTTCAGTTATTGATAAAGATACTGAATTTTGTTTTTTACTAAACCAAGATACAAGTGAATGTCCTAAGAAATGACATGTTCCACTTGTACTTTTTCTATCAGGTTTACATCCGGCAAAATCAGCATCACTATATGATATTAAATCAAATGAACTATGTTTTGGATAAAATAAACCATAATTTGTAGTATCTTTAATATATCTAAAAATTCTTTTTACTGCTTTAAGATGTGATTGTTTAGGATTAGATTGAAATCTAGCACATAAACATACACTAAACATAATATCAGGTCTACTTGCAGTAATGTAAAGAAGTGATCCAATCATACCTCGACAGAGCTTTTGATCAACATTCTTACCATTTTCATCTTTGTCAAGTGATGTAGTGGTGCTCACTAGTGTTGGTTTGCTTGTTGAATTTTCCAATACGAAACGTTTGAGTAAATCTTTTGCATACTTGCTTTGATTGATGAATAATTCTTCTTTTAAGTGTTTAATTTGTAGTCCAATGAAGAAATTTAGTTCACCCATGTAACTCATTTCAAATTCATCCTGCATATGTTAGACCCTAGAGGGGGGTGATTAGGGTCTTATGCTAATCTAATCCTAATTAATGGCTAATTAAAATTATGTAGATCAATTTGTTCTTGCAAGGAGAAATATGATATGAATATGAACAATAATGGTGAAAAGAAAGTACGCTAAGCAAAACACAAACACACGATATGTTCACGAGGTTCGGTCCCCACGACCTACGTCCCCGCTCCTCACCTTGAGGAGATATCCACTATCACAATCCGGTTTGGAAGCCGGAACTTCTACACACTCGGTTTACAAGTTCACCGAAAACTCTCACACTACACAATCACTCAACAATCACACTTTACACACTAAGTGTAGGAACCTAGCCCGTGTCCTCCTCCTAAAGTGCTCGATTACAACCTCTCCCTAGGTTCGTCAATCGACGCCACTCCTATTGGATTTGACCCCGTCTCTCGCCTCACACTTCTCTCGGTGTACAAGTGTATTACAAGTGATTCTCACAAACAAAGGTTAAATACAATGATTTCTTCTCAATTAACAAGTGAGAACACAATGAAGCTCACACTCACTAAATCACACCCCACAACCCACACTATATGGTATGAAAATATTAAGCTCAATAAGTGTGTGTGATAACAGTGAATGAAAACTCAATAGATATAGCTAAATGAAATGAAAGAGAAATAATAAGCTATATAAGAGTTTAGAAAACTTCTCAAACAAGAAGAACAGTAGAGATGATTCCAATGGGATTGAATGCCACTTCTCGTTGTAGAAAAACTTCTCTTGAAAAACTGATTTATGAAACCAACTTTAAACAGCTCTTAAACACAATCAATATTTTGTTAAACACCAAACTTAGATTTCTTTTGATGTTTGCATGATGAAAGAGCAGCAAATAGGGTTTATATAGCACCCCAAAACAATAGCAAGAATGTGTGCAAGAGTCCAAAACCAATTTTGAAAACAGCTGCCAAAAACTAGCCGTTGTAGAGTTCTGACCGTTGGGCGGTCGACCGGTCCGGTCGACCGGTCCGGTCGACCGCGAAGCACAAAAAACTCAGAGAAACGAAAAATGAAGCTGTCGGTCGACCGCGGCGGTCGACCGAAAAAGTCTCTGGATATTCTTTCGGTCGACCACCACGGTCGACCGCGAACACCAAAAAATCATGCAAAGCAAATTTACACTTGGCGGTCGACCGATCCGGTCGACCGAAAACTGATATATCTAAAATGACAGGTTTTGGGCCATTTTGAACAATTCACAAAAAATATCAAATCACATCCAAAAATAATGAAACTTTGGGAAAAGTTTCTAAATGATAAAATAAACATGTTTGAAAAGGAATTTCTGGAAAATCAATTTTCGTTTGTGAAAACTCCCTGTTTTTGAAAAGTGTTCAGAAAACCTGTTTTTCGTGAATACGAAAATTAACATAAGGCCTGTAAATATGTATGTGTATATTATGCATACATTATATGTATATAATAAAGTATTAAAGAGCTGTAAACATGAGAGAAAAGTTATTGTAACAACGTTTGATGAAAAATCAATTATTTGATAGAAAACGTCAAAAATCGTATTAAGTGTACATATATTGAGCTTAGATATAATCATACAATATATGTAAGTAAACTAAACATATACCTAGGTAAATCCACGCATATGAGCTTGAATCTTTAACGTGTGTTGAAATACCTGAAAAGAGAAACATAAACACAAAACACTAGAGAACATATTAGTAATAAATTGTTTGACAAATCATCATCAAAACTATAGGGTCAACAATCTCCCCCTTTTTGATGATGGCAAACAATATACATGAATATGAAATATAAACTGATAACCCACATATAAGCCCACCATAGACAAAACATACATGAATGATAACCATATATGAATATGAATAAGTATATGAGCTAAGTATATGAGCTATGTGTGGATTTTTCTCCCCCTTTGACAACATCAAAAAGGGAAAGATGAAAGATAGGAGCAATGCTCCCCCTGCTTATGAGCACAGATAATAAAAAAGTATGTCAAAGACTCCCCCTGTCAAATAGAATAAATGACATTAAAGAGTATGTAAAGGAGCTAAGCAAACTAAACAATCATATACAGTACATAAAACAAAGAGCTCATTACCATCAAATTATTTTCCATACACCAAAATATGAATATTGTTTCAACTTGGCATTGATCATAGAAGAAATGAACTAAACACGATAAATCACAAATCATCACATAAGCATTAAAAGCTACATAGTTTTGCATAAACATGGATTGTCTCACAAGATACCAAACCATACATAAAAGGTCACACAGGTATAGAGTTATTACACTCAAACTAAAAACATAGATATCAAGTTTTCTAACTCAAAATGAAACAACATCATAAGCATAGAGATCACTTAAAAGAACTTCAACAATCAGCAAGATCAGTCATCACCACCACCATCACCATCAGAAGATCCTGATCCATCTTCAGGGCCCTCCTCAGAATCAGACTCAGAGCTAGAGGAGGGATCCGGAATCCTTAGAGACTGACGCTGATAGGAAAGAATGGTCCTAACATCACTCTGGATAGTTGAGACCTTCTTCTGAACGTTTGAGAACTGAGTCTCAAGACGATCCAGACGATCACAAATATCAGAAGCAGATGAGGAAGAAGCTCTAGACCGGGAACGAGAGGATGATGATGGAGTGAGATCAGAAAAGGAAATCTGCATTCTTGAAAGAGAAACCTTATCAAAGAAATCCTTCTTGGCTTCAATTTTTGGTTCATTTGTGAGATTAACACCGAAGTGTTGAAAGATAAGAGTGAGAAATGAACCAAAGGGTAGGAATTTTGTATGCTTTGATGCCATATTGTTTAGAAACTCGGTTACCCAATCTACTTTGATTTTGGCAAAAATGGCGTAAACAGCATTAATCTTATCAGAAGCAAAATGATCAAAGCTACCGGTTTTGGGAATTAAGTTTTAAGCAACGATTCTAGCAATGAGTTTTGCATTGGGATTGAGAGAATTGTTGTTCATGGGATAAGAGCAACCGGGCTTAAACATGAGTTGGTTAACATTTGGATCACCAAGTTCAACAGACATGAGAGCAACGTCACCTATTGGGATATTAAGAATCCCCGCAAGTTCGTTGGCAGAAAATGTTATTTCAACATTTTTAACTGATGAGGTAATGGTCAGACTACCATCAGCAGAGGATGTTGTGGACAGGTTCGCATAAAACAGATAAATAAGAAATGGATAATAAGGAACTTTATGTTCTTCATTCAACAATCTATCCAAACCCACATTACAAAGAATAGATTGAGTGTCATACATGATTAACTCAAGATACTTGATATATCTGGTTGGAATGATTTTCAGTTTACACAGTTCCCTATATTTCCTAACAAGAGATTTAAAATGTAGATAATCCTCATAATGTGAAGCTTTTATAGAGGAGGAACTAGATTCAGGTTTGGATCTCTTTTTGGAAGGCTTAGGAGGCATGATAGATTAGGGTTTATGATCAAATATGAGATATGATAGAAATTATACACCCCTGGAAACAACAAAAAAGAGATTTTGAATAAATTACAAACTGCCCTAAAATAGAAACCCTAGGTTAAAAGAAACAAACACTAGAGCAATGAAATAAGATCAATTAGATGGGAAAGAAATCATTACCCAACAAATTCTTGGCGGAGATCGACGAAGAGAAAGATTGCGGTCGATTGATGCAGGCGACCGCGATGAACTCCGACAGATTAAAAGAAATTCGTTCGAAATGAGGGGAAAAACGAAGAGTCGGGTGATAGGGAAGATGAGGGAACGGCTGGGATATGTCTGAGGATTAGATCAATGGTGATGAGCAGTTCGGGTTCAAAAACAGTCATTACTTAAAAACCAAAATCCGATAAGAAACCAAAAAACAAAACTAAAAAGTTTCTGGCGGTCGACCGGTACGGTCGACCGAAGCAACTTATAGAGACTTCGTCGGTCGACCGGTCCGGTCGACCGCGAGAAATTAAAATGCACAGGTAGTCTAAAAACTTGATTTTGAGGGGTTTTCAAATTTGATCTTTAATAGACTTGTTTTACAATATCCCAAATGTTTTATAAAACATATATAAATGATTTTGTCTATAAAAAAATATATAAATAATTTGTTTTAACAAAAGAATACAATTTGTCATTAGAAACCAAAAATCAATTATTCAAAACAATGACAAAAACAAAACAGCATAAACACAAGAGATGATATAAATATCATTTTGGTACCCAAATCATTTTGGTATCACTAGAACTTGGGACATGACCCCTATCATTTAAATCTAAGGCCCTAGGGTTGTGAACCCGTTTGGGCGTATTTTGTGCACCGATGCGATCAAAGCAAAAATTGTAAACATGACCCATACGATTGCAATTTGTGCAATGTAGAGGTTTGAATGGTTTGCGTTGACCGAAATGGAATGCACGTGGTTTATTTGGAAAAGTAGATTTTTCTTTGTAATTATTTTGCAAACGAAAGTTTCTTTTCAAATCGAAACAAAACATGGCCAAATGACCAAAACGACCACAATAATCACATTTGTACATATGAGCATGTTTATGATTTACACTATGTGTGTGTACATGTGTATGTGATGAAGAAGCTTGATGGGATGCACAATCATGAATAGGCTTGTCAATTTTCGGTGCATTATGACAAAATTGAGCTAAATGGCCTTTAAGACCACAAATAGAGCATTTGTGAATTTTGTCATACCTATGTGCATAGTGAATAGGTTTCTTAGAAGAATTAATATTAAGCTTTGCACATAGGTCCATAAGCTTTTTATTATTAGCAATACAAGTGTTTAGTGTTGAATCTAAGGTAGATATTCGTTTTCTCATTTAATTCAACTCATCATTGTGCATACAAGCATTGCTACTAGAAGTAGGATAAACAAGATTACTCATCATAGATTTCAACTTATCTACTTCTAACATAGCATCACGTTTTTCATGAAGCAAACTAGCATTTTTAATTTTCAAATTTTCATTGCATTCTTTAAGAATTATATTTTCATTTGCAATAAAGTTAAATTTAGTAGCTAGAGTTTCATGAGTGGTTTTCATATTAACATACTTACTCTTTACATCAATATAGCAATTGTGTAACTTTTCAAACTCAAGAGCAAGTTCATCAAAAGTAATAATATCATCGTTATCGCATACCTCACTTGGGTTATCACCTAGTGGTATTATACATGGAGATGAGGCTTTTTTAGAACTCAAAGCGGGATTTTCCAACGCTCGTTGAATAGCCTCCAATTCTCCTTCATGTGCTTCAATCAATTTCCATAAAGCGTAAGCACTATCGAAATTAGCAAATTTGTTAGAAAAAGAAGAGTGAAAAGCATTAATCAAATATTCTAACAAAAGCTTGTTCATATTAAACAATCTTTTATCATTATCACACCATTTGGATTTTTCCAAAATAGGAACAACATAACCATCCTCAATAATTTCTCGCAAATCAAATTGATTAGATTGAACAAAAAGTTTGAATCTAATACGCCATTGAGCATAGGAAAAAATATCCAAACGAGGAGCAATATTAATAGCATATCCTAAGCAAGATGAATCATTCATATCCATAAAGATGAAATGCAAGAGACACAATATAATTAAAATTAGATTAGCACAAATACAATAGCTTGGATCTTTAACTCAAGGCGGTTAGTCCTTAAATCAAGGAGCACCAAACTCTGATACCAATTATTAGACCCTAGAGGGGGGTGATTAGGGTCTTATGCTAATCTAATCCCAATTAATGGCTAATTAAAATTATGTAGATCAACTTGTTCTTGCAAGGAGAAATATGATATGAATATGAACAATAATGGTGAAAAGAAAGTACGCTAAGCAAAACACAAACACACGATATGTTCACGAGGTTCGGTCCCCACGACCTACGTCCCCGCTCCTCACCTCGAGGAGATATCCACTATCACAATCCGGTTTGGAAGCCGGAACTTCTACACACTCGGTTTACAAGTTCACCGAAAACTCTCACACTACACAATCACTCAACAATCATACTTTACACACTAAGTGTAGGAACCTAGCCCGTGTCCTCCTCCTCAAGTGCTCGATTACAACCTCTCCCTAGGTTCGTCAATCGACGCCACTCCTATTGGATTTGACCCCGTCTCTCGCCTCACACTTCTCTCGGTGTACAAGTGTATTACAAGTGATTCTCACAAACAAAGGTTAAATACAATGATTTCTTCTCAATTAACAAGTGAGAACACAATGAAGCTCACACTCACTAAATCACACCCCACAACCCACACTATATGGTATGAAAATATTAAGCTCAATAAGTATGTGTGATAACAGTGAATGAAAACTCAATAGATATAGCTAAATGAAATGAAAGAGAAATAATAAGCTATATAAGAGTTTAGAAAACTTCTCAAACAAGAAGAACAGTAGAGATGATTCCAATAGGATTGAATGCCACTTCTTGTTGTAGAAAAACTTCTCTTGAAAAACTGATTTATGAAACCAACTTTAAACAGCTCTTAAACACAATTAATATTTTGTTAAACACCAAACTTAGATTTCTTTTGATGTTTGCATGATGAAAGAGCAGCAAATAGGGTTTATATAGCACCCCAAAACAATAGCAAGAATGTGTGCAAGAGTCCAAAACCAATTTTGAAAACAGCTGCCAAAAACTAGCCGTTGTAGAGTTCTGACCGTTGGGCGGTCGACCGGTCCGGTAGACCGCGAAGCACAAAAAACTCAGAGAAACGAAAAATGAAGCTGTCGGTCGACCGCGGTGGTCGACCGGAAAAGTCTCTGGATGTTCTTTCGGTCGACCGCCACGGTCGACCGCGAACACCAAAAAATCATGCTAAGCAAATTTACACTTGGCGGTCGACCGATCCGGTCGACCGAAAACTGATATATCTAAAATGACAGGTTTTGGGCCATTTTGAACAATTCACAAAAAATATCAAATCACATCCAAAAATAATGAAACTTTGGGGAAAGTTTCTAAATGATAAAATAAACATGTTTGAAAAGGAATTTCTGGAAAATCAATTTTCGTTTGTGAAAACTCCCTGTTTTTGAAAAGTGTTCAGAAAACCTATTTTTCGTGAATACGAAAATTAACATAAGGCTTGTAAATATGTATGTGTATATTATGCATACATTATATGTATACAATGAAGTATTAAAGAGCTGTAAACATGAGAGAAAAGTTATTGTAACAACGTTTGATGAAAAATCAATTATATGATAGAAAACGTCAAAAATCGTGTTAAGTGTACATATATTGAGCTTAGATATAATCATACAATATATGTAAGTAAACTAAACATATACCTAGGTAAATCCACGCATATGAGCTTGAATCTTTAACGTGTGTTGAAATACCTGAAAAGAGAAACATAAACACAAAACACTAGAGAACATATTAGTAATAAATTGTTTGACAAATCATCATCAAAACTATAGGGTCAACAGCATAGTCTTAGCAAATTCTTGACAAAGATTATTGTTAGTAGAACAAAAAATAATATCATCTACATAAATTTGAATTAGTAAAATATCTTTATTTATTTTCTTAATAAATAATGTTGAATCAACTTTTCCAATTTTAAAACCTGAAGATAAAAGAAATTTCTTTAATCTATCATACCAAGCACGAGGTGCTTGTTTAAGACCATATAAAGCTTTCTTAAGTTTAAAAACATGATTTGGAAAACTTTAATGTTCAAAACCTGGAGGTTGCTCTACAAAAACTTCTTCTTTTATAAAACCATTTAGAAAAGCACTTTTAACATCTATTTGAAATAATTTAAAATTCATAAAACATGCAAATGCAAGTAATATGCTAATTGATTCTTATCGAGCAACAGGTGCATAAGTTTCATCATAATTAATTCCTTCTTCTTGATTATAACCTTGAGCAACTAATCTAGCTTTGTTTCTAATAACTTGACCAAATTCATCTAATTTGTTTCTAAAAATCCATTTTGTTCCAATAATGGATTTATTTTGAGGTCTAGGTATAAGATCCCAAACATTATTTCTAGTAAATTGATTAAATTCATCTTGCATAACAATTATCCATGAATCATCAAGAAGTGCTTCTTTTATATTTTTAGGTTCAATAGTTGAATTAAAAACATTATGAGTAATCAAATTAAAATGAGATCTAGTAGTTACTTTGTCAGAAATATTTCCAATAACTAAATCATGTGGATGATTTTTAACTTCTACAAAATCTTTAGGTAAATCATTTTGCAAATTATCATCTTTTGCAATATCTATCATAGGAGTATCATGAATAGTATCAATTATATCATCATCATTATTTAATATAATAGGTGATTTTGAAAAAAATTTTATCAAAAGAAACATGTAAAGATTCTTCAATAACTAGAGTTCTTTTGTTATATATTCTATATGCTTTACTATGATTAGAATATCCAACAAAAATTCCTTCATCAGATTTAGAATCAAATTTATCTAAGTTATCTTTTGTGTTTAAAATAAAACATTTACAACCAAAGACTTTAAATTAAGATACTTTAGGAATTTTGTTATAAAATAATTCATAAGAGGTTTTCTTTAAAATAGGTCTTAATAAAACTCTATTTAATATGTAACAAGCTGTTGATACAGGTTCTGCCCAAAAATATTTTGGTAAATTACTATCACACAACATGGTTCTAGCACGTTCTTGTAAAGTTCTATTTTTCCTTTCTACAACTCCATTTTATGGAGCAGCACGAGAAAAAGAAAAAGTATGTGATATACCATGTTTGTCACAATAATTTACAAATAATTCATTTTTAAATTCACCTCCATGATCACTACGTATCGAGATAATAGAAGTAGATTTTTGATTTTGAATTCTTTTACAAAATATAGAAAACTCATTAAAAGCATCATTTTTATGTTTGAGAAAAATTACCCATGTGAATCTAGAATAATCATCAACAAGAACAAATACATATCTACTTCCATTTAAAGATGCTACTCTAGATGGACCAAAAAGATCTATGTGAATTAATTCTAATGGTCTATTGGTAGATATTACATTTTTAGATTTAAAAGAAGATTTGTGCATTTTTTCTTGTTGACATACAACACAAAAATTATTTTTAAAAGACATCTTAGGTAAACCATTTACTGAATCATTTTTAGAAATCTTAGACATATGTTTAAAGTTAACATGTCCAAAACGTTTATGCCATAAAATAGAATCATTAGATGATGCAATAAGACAATGTTCATTTAAAATATTTTTCATAGATAAAACATATATGTTATTCTTTCTATGGCCTTTAAAAATAATAGTTATTAAATCAATATCATAAATTAAGCATGATTCTTTTTTAAAAATAATTTTAAAATCTTTATCACAAAGTTGAATAATACTAAGTAAATTATGTTTAAGACCATCAACTAATAAAATATTATCAATAATAGGTTTGTTTGGATTACCGACAGATCCAATATCGATGACTTTTCCTTTGTTGTTATCTCCAAAAGTAACGGTACCACGATCCTTATTTTGAAAAGATGAAAACAATTGTATGTTTTCAGTCATATGTTTGGACCAACCACTATCCAAAATCCACCTATCTTTCTTGGGTACCTGAAATAATAAACATTTATATTTTGGTACCCATACTATGTTGGGTCCTTTAAATTAGCCTTTAGGAAACCAAACCCATTAAGAGTTTGATTTATCTAAATAGTTAGATGATAAACAAATATTTTTAATAAAATCAGAAATATAAAAATTCTTATGTAAAGAAGATAATTCTTTTGGAACCCAAATTGAAAAGAATTTTGATTTCTTTTTACACAAATTTTTATTTCTATATTCATACAAATTACAAGAAGGTTTTACAAAAATTATTTTCTTTGATTTATTTTTATTAATTTGAAAACCTAATCCTTTTGTCTTTTGTGATTTTCTTTGAAAAGAAAGAATGTTATTGAGATTTTCTTTACCTTTATTAAATTTGCTTACATTTAAACATATATCTTCATATCTTGATTTAAAAGAAGAAATATCTTTATCTAAACTATTAATACGAATATTTAAATCATTACATTCTGATTTTAAATAATTATTCTCATTAGATAAACATTCATTTTCTTTAAGTAAAGAAAAATTTTCTTCTTTCAATTCAATTATTTGAGAATTAGAAAAAGTAGAGGAATTTAAATCAGAAATTTCTTCAAGTAATCTTTTATCTTCACCTTTAAAAAAAGTATTTGATGTCTTTAATCTTACAAAAGTTTTATATAATTCATTGAAAGCATCTAAAAGTTCTTCATTGTCACTTACTTCATTTGTGCCATGAACACATGTGAGCACTTTCCTTTTTTTCAATTTCTTCATCTGAAGATGACTCATCACTATCATCCCAAGTGACTGCCATTGCTTTCCTTTTCTTGTTATTTTGAATGTTGTTAAAGTTGTTGAAATAACTTGATTTTTGCTTATTCTTCAACATTGGATAATCTTTCTTCATAGGACCTGGTTTATTACACTTAAAACAAAGAGGGTTATTTGAAATTGAACTCTTAGATTTAAAATTACCTCATTTTATAAATTTCCAAAATTTTCGTACAAACATGCCTATTTCTTCATCATCATCATCTGAATCTTCTTTATCGGAAATAGTATTGAATGCAAGAACTTTCTTGTTCTTTGTTTCTTCATCATTCTTTCTATCTTCAATTTGAACTTCATATGTCATAAGATTACCAATAAGATTTTCAACCGTAAGAGTTGACAAATCATTGGCTTCTTCAATAGTGGTAACTTTTTTTTCCCATTGTGGAGTAAGTGATCGAAGTATCTTTCTTATAATCTCCACTTGTGTATATGTTTTTCCAAGACCAATGAGAGAATTTGTGATGTCGGTGAATCTTGTAAATATTTCTCCAATAGTCTTATTTTCCTTCATCTTGAACAATTCAAATCTGTGCACAAGAACAAAAATTTTAGATTCTTTAACTTTATTTGTACCTTCATAAGTTACCTCAAGTCTATGCCAAATATCGTATGCAGATGTGGCCGTTGACACCCTATTGAACTCATTCTTGTCAAGTGCACAAAATAATGCATTCATTGCTTTTGAATCCAGATTTGCATTATTTCTTTGAGAAGTATTCCATTCTGCAAAAGGAGTTGTTGGCTTCTCATATTTTATTTCCACGACGTTCCAAAGTTCGTAGCCAATTGATTGAAGGTAAATCTTCATTCGGCACTTCCAATAGTTGTAGTTCAATCCATCAAACATTGATGGACGATTTGTTGAATGACCTTCTTTGAATTGTGAAGTATTTGTCGATGCCATCTTTCACCTTGCTCTGATACCAAATGTAGGATCTGAAATAGATACACTTAAACACTAGAGGGGGGGTGAATAGTATTCTTTTAAAATTTATGCAAAGTATATTATAAATTGTAAAGAAAAATGGCAATCTCAGAAATTCACAATCACAAACACAAGGATTTATACTGGTTCCACCAATCCAGTGTACATCCAGTCCCCAAGCAAATCCCACTTGAGAGTTTCCACTATGATTTTGAATAAACTTACAAAATCAAACGCAAACCTGACCAATTTGCAAGTCCCTGCAAATTGCAACACCAATTGACAAATACCTTACCAATTTGAACACCAATCTCTAAACCAAGAGATCAACCCTCTCAAACCCGAGAGAAATCCTTTTTGAAGCAAGAACACAATTGATCCTATAAGTCTTGAATGTGTAGTGAAGTGCAGCAGTGGCTTAGGATTCTTTTAACCTCTATAAATTGCCTAAACAATAAGTATTTGCATGATGTTCAGAGACAATTTCAGAAACTTTTCTTTTTCTCAAAATCTGAATATTTTTCACTTGAAAAAATGCACAAAGATCAAAGCTTATGGGTATGTAAGTCTCTGTATTTTTTCTGAACAAATAACCTATTTACAGCCCTTGAAAAGATAATTTTTTGAACTTTAAAAACGTTTAAAAATGGCTATAAATAGTCATAAATTCAAACTTTAAAATCTGGAAAAACTGTATCTGTAGTCGACTACAATACACATTAGTCGACTACACTGAGTTCAAACAGACTCTGTGTATTCGGAAAAATTCTTCAGTAGTGGACTACAATGCTCATTAGTCGACTACACTGTAGTTTGACAGAAACTGATAAAATGAAATTTGCGTTCAGTAGTCGACTATAATGTTGATTAGCCGACTATACTGTAAAATAACAGAAACTTATGTTTCTGTCAAACACCTGAGTAGTCGACTACAATCTACATTAGTCGACTATACTGTAAAATAACAGAAACATATATTTAAGTTTTATACACGAGTAGTCGACTACTATTCTAATTAGTCGACTACTAAGAGTAAAAATTATGAAATAAAATATTTTTATACTTAAGTTTTAACTATAATTCTAATGGTTAACATAGGGGATTTCTATAGTTAACCAACACACTAAGCCTGTGTTAGTGTGTTCTAATATTGTGTGTGTGTGCGTGTGTATGATCAAGGCTTGTACAATAATTCTAAGTAAAGAAAATGTAAAATACATTATCTCATCTGTTCTTCATTTTCTTCACTTCATAATGCCTTGAAAACATCTTGCACTTGTTCATATTCTGATATTGAAATCTGCATATAAAAGTTAGTGCACACACTGTATAAATTGTTATCATCAAAATACTATCATGGAGATATGATATTCAACAGTTTATTCATTAATAGTGTAGATTACTCTTCTCAGACTCTTATCCACAAGGGAAAGCTGAAGAACAAGATGAAGAGAGTGAGTTTTTCTGAAGCTGTTGTGACACTTGGAGATTTTTCGTTGAGGGAGGATATGTTGGCTATCAACTCAAACTCCAAGTTAGTATAGTGTTTTTAATTCTTTATAGAACTTCATGAGAATTAGATCGGGTTAGAGATCTATCATGATTAGGAGTTTAGGTTCCATCTATTTGTGGAGAAAGTCGATTTATTCATTCCTGTGTTCATTACAACTTCAAACGTTGTAATGAAAACAAAAAGTTAGTCTTTTTAAGACTTTTACACAATAAAAACAAAAAAGTACAACTCTCGTCAAACAACATAACTGGTGTTTATCTCCTGTTGTTTGCATGGGATCTTGGCCTATGATGGGGATGTTGATATTCGTAGACCACCAAATGATCAAATCAGATCCGGAGCTTCGTCGATTCGTGAAGGAATCAAGAAAGCGAAGCAATTATCTCAGTAACAGCGAGATAATCACTCTTCTCGAGATCACCACAACGGGGCAATCTCAAGAAAAAGAACCGGGCTGTAGATCTGATGAACTCCTCTTCTTTATGCTGAAGAATTCGTTGAAGTCTCCTCCTCCTCTCTGAAATTCATGGCTCTTCAGTCCTCAATTCAGCAGGGCTTCACCGACGCTTGAGAATTATAGATCTAAAAAATAAAAGTCCTGGGGCTATATTTATAGGCTTTTTGACCTCTGTTTTCAGATAAGAGTCGATTCACTCTTATCTTTAGTTGTAACCACTTAATCACGTTCTTGGATAGACTCAGATCAGTTGGAACAAATCCAGCTGGTTAACGTCGAAAAATAGCTTAAAACGGTCAAAAATCGGTTTTTGAGGCTGCGAACACATGTGGGTGTCTCGACTTGGCCGACACACTCATGGGTGTCTTGGCCTGGCCGAGACACCAGTGGGTGTCTCGGTTTGGCGGAGACACCTCTGGGTGTCTCGGCCTGGCCGAGACATCAGTGAGTGTCTCGGATATTTTGGCTCTAACTTTCTTATATGACCTTTAAATAATATGATTCAAGATGTATTAAAAAGATGACGAAGATATCTACAGCATTTATTTTTGAGCTTTTTCATATTCGAATCGAATCATGGCCATAATCACTATTCTTCTCTGAGACACCAACACTATCTCGGAATTCTAAGGTAGTTGGTATTTTGGCTTTATCTCTCGTATATGATGTCGGAATGAGTTGATCCATGATGCGTTAGAAAGAAAACAAGGAGCTCTACAATTTTTATCTTTTGAGATTCTTCAGATTCAAAGCAAATTATAGTTAAAATATCTCTACAAAGTCTGAGATACCTATGGGTGTCTCGGCCAAGCCTTGGCCAAGACACCTCTTGGTGTCTCTGCCAAGCTTTGGCCAAGACGCCTATGGGTGTCTCGGGTAAACTTTGGCCGAGACACCTATGGGTGTCTCGCTGAGGCCTGGAGCACTGTTCCGCGCGTTCTGCCCGTTTTTGCCGTATCATCGTCATCCGAACTCGGAATCATAAGATTCAAAAGGCATTAGAAAGCGGATGAGGAGATCTACGAGCTTTAATGATTGAATAATATATAGAGTAAATAGGACACAAGGGGTGCTTCGTCTTTCTTAAGCGACACGTAGCTCCCGATCCATTCGTATTTCTGTTATTCCGAAGTTTCATTGCTTCGCATGGTTTGTCAACTCACTTCATACACTTGTCATCATCAAATAAGATTTTGTGACTCAGATGGCGATGTTCATCATCTTCTCTTTGTCTCGAGCCACGTGCAAGGACCTATAGGTAATTTTTTACGCCTACAGATACCCCCTCCAAAGTGTTTCAGCCTCGTTTCTTTTATAGAGGAGGCTAAAATACTTTGGATGTGATTGGTCCAACATTTAGTCGGTGTAAAAGGACCTATAATTAGCTTTGATTCATGACTCCTTCGATTTTCAGTCTATTTTGATAAATAGATGAAGTTCTTTCAGTGCTGCGTTTATCGTCTAGCCGTCGTCGAAGTTTTGAATAAAAAACTGGTGAGTTGATTATGGCTCGTGCTTTCGAGTTGACTTTGAACTGACTATCTTTTCCATAATATATTGGCTTAGGGCTACGTGTTGAACGGCATTGTTTCGTATAACCCGGTGTTGACTTTTCATCGTAACGTGTTGACTGGTGTTGACCTAGGGTTACGCGTTGACCAGCGTTAACCTTAGGATTTCGGATCACCCGATGTTGACTTTTCATCGCAACGCGTTAACTGGTGTTGCCCTAGGGTTACGCGTTGACCGGCATTGACCATAGGGTTTCGGATAGCCCGACGTTGACTTTTCATCGCAACGCGTTGACTGGTGTTGACCTAGGATTATGCGTTGACCGGCATTGACCTTAAGGTTTTGGATCACCCAGCGTTGACTTTTCATCATAACGCGTTGACCAACATTGACCTAGGGTTACGCGTTGATCGGTGTTGACCATAGGGTTTCGGATCGCCCGACGTTAGCTTTCATCACAACGCGTTGACCGGTATTAACACAATTTATACTCGTACGTTTGCTGGAGTTTACATAGTTTAAGCTCTTAAGGTATTAGAGCGTGGTGGTTCCAACAGTTAGGGCTGCAGGACCAACTGTTAAATCTGATTCGTCTGCAGATATAGATCTTATCCCAAAGTTGTTGGATGCTCGAGTCACGAGACCAACTAATGGGGCTGATGCATAAATGACTCTCATATTCATAGGATTTTTGGCAAACCCTCAGCCATCAATGGGTTTGATGAGCCTTTACCGACTACCGTTTGAGTTGGGCTAGCATGCGAATTGCTTAAGTTTGTTCCACATGTGACGTTGTGCTAAAAGAGTTAACTCTTTTAGTGCTACAATATTGAATACGTAGACTTCGTCTTTCTCGTGGGAATAGACTACCCGACCGCATGTATCAGATGTAGACTCAGGATTTTTTGGTAAATCCTCAGCCATCAATGGATTTGACGTGCCTTTACCAATTATCGTTTGAATCGGGCTTGTATGTGGATTGTTTAAGTCCGTTCCGCATGTAATGTTGTGCTAAAAGAGTTAACTCTTTTAGTGCTACGATATTGAATACGTAGACTTCGTATTTCTCATGAGAATAGACTATCCGGCAACACGTGTTAGGCGTTGACTTATCCCTTCTTAGGATTCAGGATAAAAATCCCCAGACTCGGATTCTGGTGTCTTTTTCATTCGGCAAAAGACTAAACCAGCAACACGTGTTAGGCGTTGACTTATTTTTTTAGGAGTTGAGATAAAGTTCCATGTACATGTAAGGCATGGATTATGGTGTAATTAATAACAACCTGCCATAATATCGAATATGTGGGCTTTTGTCCTTTTTTATGGTCAAAGGCTAACCGACAATGCGTGTTAGGCGCTGACTTATTCATACTTATACTTCGGGATAAAATTTCTCAGATTTGGATTCTGGTGTCTTCTTAAATTGGTGAAAGACTAAACCGACAACACGTGTTAGGCGTTAGCTTATCCCTACTTAGGATTCGGGATAAAATTCCCCGCTCGTGTAAGGTACAAATTACGGTGTTATTAAAAACAACCTGCCACAATATCAAATATATGGGTTTTTGGTCTTTTTACGGTTAAAAACTAACCGACAACGCGTGTTAGACACCGACTTATCCCTACTTAGGCTTCGGGATAAAATACCCCAGATTAGTATTCTAGTATCTTCTTCAATCGGTAAAAGACTAAACTGGCAACGCATGTTAGGCGTTGACTTATCCCTACTTAGAATTCGAGATAAAATTCCCCGTACATGTGAGGCATGAATTATGGTGTTATTAATAACAACCTGCCATAATATCGAATATATGGACTTTTGTTCTTTTTATGGTTAAAGACTAACCGGCAACGCGTGTTAGGCGCTGACTTATCCCTACTTAGGTTTTAGAATAAAATTCCCCGCGTGTGTTAAGCACGGATTATAAGAGTTAAAAAGGTGTGTCTTCTCTTGGGGCAAAGACAAACCCGATATTAAAAAGGAAGAATTTTATATTTTATTTCCAATTGCAAAGAAGACTCGAAGCAGGATTTCCACCTCGAGAATCTGAAGAGTAAAACTAAGAGTAGGATCTCCACTCCGAGAATCGAAAAGATTCGAATAATCCTAACTGTCGGAAGGTTTGATTACCGAACTAAAGGTAAATTTCTCATTTATCGAGAGTGAATTGTGATTATGGCCCTAACTGTAGGAATATTTGACCAAGTAGGAGTTTGAGGTGGCCCTAACTATAGGAATGTTTGATCATTTAATTTGAAAGTGGACCTCTCATTTATGGAAGGAATCGAGAGGGGATTTTGGTTTTGGCCCTAACTGTAGGAAGGTTTGACCGAGTGAGAGGTTTGAGATGATCCTAACTGTAGAAAGGTTTGATCTCTTGATTCGTGGACCTCTCTTTCATTGGAGGAATCGAGTGGGGATTTTGGTTGTGACCCTAACTATAGGAAGGTTTGACCTAGTGAACAGTAAGAGTAGGAGTACAAATTACAGTAGGAGTGTTGATTCATACAAATCACTCAAAGGGGATTCCTGGTGTTAAGTGGTAAATACATAACATGGAGGGGTTTGATAATCATCAATGATCAGGAGATTAAAATTCTAAATACTATGTTCGGACTCTAACAATGAGAATGTTGAGTGCACAAACGTAGCGGGAGTTTGTGTAGGAGTTTCTTATTCATCACCTTCTTGTAGTGACCGGGTTATCCCTAAAAATACACTATGTAGAATTCTTTCAGGAACTTCCCGTTACATGAATTATCCGCCTCCAGCTTTTTTGCAAAACTGGGTCTAATATTAAACTCAGTTGGATGATCGGGTTATCCTTAAGAATATTATGTATAAAATTCTTCAGGAACTTTCCGTCGAATGCGGGAAATAGTTTAGACTCATATACCTATTAGAGTATCAGGGAATAGTTTAACCTCATATACCGGTTGGAGGATCAGGGAGCAGTTTAACCTCATATACCGGTTGGAGGATTAAGAAGCAGTTTATACTCGTATACTCTTCGGAGTGTTCGTTCGACTTAATTGAGCGTTATGACGCCAGCTTTAACCAAGGTTTGGATGCTATTCTTGAGAGCGAAGCAAGCCTTGGTAGGATGAAAGATCCTCCTATGGTACGCACAGTACTTTAGATCCACAGTATTGTCAGCTACCTCCTGATCTGCGATAGGTGGTAGCTTGATCTTGTTATTTTCAAGGAAGGACTCGAAAATGGCTGGAACGTCTTCATTCTTGAAGGAGTACTCCTTTTGGAGTCTTGGATCCGAAGTCTTTTGCTGTCTTCGGGGTTGTTGTTGTGATATCTGATTAACATCAACAACTGTTGCATGCCTTCCCCTTACCATGGGAGGCAAAGTTTGAGTTCGGAGGATTAGCCGTCGGTTGGCCCCTCTTGGCCTTCTTCCTTCTGAGAAAACGTTTGGCCCGCTCTCTGCACATCTTCAACTCTTTCTAGGTATTGGAGGGTGCTACTCTCATAACTTCCAACACGTCCAAAGAGAGGTTGTTGTGGTATGTTTGGAGGATGAAGTCCTCTGTGATCAGATCTCGGTAGTTTATCACCTTATTCCGAAAGCGCTTGACAAAGTCATCGATCGTTTCCTCGTCCTCCTGTTTCTCCTTAAAGAGTGTCCTGATGGATATCTCGGCGTCGTCATCAAAGAAGTTGCCGAGGAACGAGCTCTCCATATCATCCCAGCTGTTGATGTTTCCAGGCTTGAGACGATGGTACCAATCGAAAGCAGGCCCACAGAGGGTGCTAACGAATGAGCAAACCATCAAGGCTTTGTTGCCAGAAATCATGCCCAAGTGGGATTTGAAATAGATCAAATGTTGAGTGGGCGAGCCCTTTCCGTCAAATAGCGTGAAGTTAATCAGGTTGAACTTTGCCGGATACGGGATCGAATCCCAATCTCTTGGGTAAGGACACAGAATCCCGGTCTTCTTCACCTCTCGAGCAGACATTAGAGCATCGATTTTGCTCTCGAGATCCTTCATCTTTTCATCCTCGTCTATATTCTGTTTTGGACAATTTCCGAGAGGAATAATGCGGCCATCCCCAGTGTTGTTGTTCTCATTGGGGCCATCCTCAGTGTTTTGATCAACGAGAGGTTATCACTATTAAGGTGTTTATCCTCATCTGAATCGCTAACCGCTTGGCTAATATCGTTGCGACGACTGGATTTACCTATCTGATTCAACAAAACTCGGATTTGTTGGTCATGCTCTTCCCTCATCTACAACATAGCCATTTCTATTTTGAACTTGAATACTTGCTTCTGCTTGGCTAGAGCATCCTCAAGCATTTTGGCTACTTCCTTGGTGTTAATCATAAACACTTCGTAGGATTGTCCTGGGCTGGATACTGTTTTGTCAGAAGCGACTACAGAGTTAGCATCTGATGTTTTATCATCCAAGGATAATCCCCTCTGTATTCTCTGATAATCCCTGCGTCTAGTGGTCCCTGCACATAATCGAGACACACGATGCGATACAAGGGGGTTGGATCTAGAAGGTCGAGCCAACTTTCCCTTATCAACCATATTTACCATAACTTTTGGAATTTCGTCACCTTGAACGACCGATTGTTTCTAATGGAAACACTTTGGCTTGGACTTAGTTGTTCCATTGGAGATCCTCTTAATATCGAGACTCTCTGCGGAGCGGTCTTGGGACAACTACACGCTGATAATACTACCCTGATAAGTTTGGTACATGGACAGTGAGAGTTCGCTTCCCAGGTACTTCTCTTTCAAGATTTATTCGTACCCCCGGTCCGATAGTATAACCCATCAACATTGCGGTCAGAGTAACATATCGGCTATTGGTTTGATTCCTCAGATGGAACGTTGTCGTCTGTTCTACACGTCTTCTTCTGAATAGGTAGCGCTTTATTGGCTTTAGTAGGAATCACACGTTTGGAATCATACCCGTGTGAGGAAAAAATTTTAATGGGCTCCTAGGTTTGTGCAGGCATCTCCACGTGGGTAGTTATGGGAATAAACTTGTTAGGATATCGCGTACGACCCCCAGTCTAGATGGTTGCTCGGGGTTCCTTCAACGGTCCCAAGCATTCCTTAACAGGCGCTTTGCCTTGATCTTCGTGGAAAGGACCCATGCGACCATTCAACGGAATTCTAAATTTGGAGAGGTTCACGTCGTCGTAGGGTTTCACCAAAGCTGTGGTGGCAGAAGGAGCGAGATCCGAAGTTGACGAAGGCTGGGGAGCAACGTTGCTTGCTTTTGCCTTAGGCGTTGATTTGGCCTTTGGCATCTAAATTTGTTTGGATCTCTGCGATCTCTTAACTGCCTCTACCTTTTACATTTCATTTTCTTACAAGGATCTGGGCATGTGCAAGAAGTACACGACGCTTCTGAATGCGCTCCTCAAGAGTGGAACGGTTCCGTTACACGAACACATTCGTTAGTAGGTGGTTGGGAGGAGGTTCCCGAAGCTCGCTGTGGTGATGGTTTAGCCATTTGGTGTCTCCTGGACTTCAGATCTGCTTGGTATCGGAGCCCATCCACTTGCTCCAAAACCTTAGCGAATTGGTGGGAAAGACGTTGATGATTCCTTTGAAGAGCCCTCTTTGACAAATTTAGCACGCCTTCAATAGTCAACTCCTTAATGGAGGTGGTGTCCGGATCTATGGCTTTGGTTTCATCGAATGTAGTCGGGTCATCGCGAGGTGTAACTGTAGTAGTGGCGGCGGAGAGATCGTCTTCTTGGGTATTCAGATCTGAAGACCAACAGATCTTCTGGGAGGAGGAGGACTTCCTGCACTTGCGAAGAGAGGTGGATCTGGAGGAGGAGGAGGAGATGTACTCCTCGAACTTCTGTTGGTCGAACTTGTATTCGACCTCTTTAGCCACGAGGATCTTGATCGTCCGCTGTGGTACGACAGCCTCGGCGACGAGACTGTTACCTCCCACTGTGGTTGCCAACTGTTTGGAGAGAAAGTTAATTTGTTCATTACTGTGTTCATTACAACTTCAAATGTTATAATAAAAACAAAAGTTAGTGTTTTTATAAGACCTTTACATAATGAAAACAAAAAAAAAGTAAAACTCTTGTCAAACAACGTAATAGGTGTTTATCGCCCGCTGCTTGCATTAGATCTTGGCCTGTGATGGGATGTTGATATCCGTGGACCACCAAACGATCAAATCAGATCTGGAGCTTCATCAATTCGTGAAGGAATCAAGAAACTGAAGTAATTATCTTGGCAATAGTGAGATAATCACTCTTCTCGAGATCACCACAACGGGGCAATCTCAAGGAAAAGAATCAGGCTGTAGATCTGACGAACTCCTTTTTTTATGCCGAAGAATTCACTGAAATCTTCCCCTTCTCTCTGAAATTCATGGCTCTTCAGTCCTCAATTCAGAAGGGTTTCACCGATGCTCGAGAATTCCAGATCTGAAAAAATAAAAGCCCTAGGGCTGTATTTATAGGCTTTGGGACCTCTATTTTTGGATAAGAACGATCGATTCACTCTTTTCTTTAGCTGTAACCACTTACCCACGTTCTTGGATAGATTTAGATCAGTTGGAATAAATCCAGGTGGTTAACATCGAAAAATAGCTTAAAACAGCAAAAAATCGATTTTCAGGGCTGCGGACACCCGTGGGTGTCTCGGCTTGACCGAGATACTCGTGGGTGTCTCGGCCTGACCAAGACACCTCTGGGTGTCTCAGCCTGGCTGAGACACTAGTGGGTGTCTCAGTTTGGCTAAGACACCCAGCCGAGACACCACTGGGTGTCTCGGCCTGGCCAAGACACCAGTGAGTGTCTCGGGTATTTTAGCTCTAACTTTCTCATATGACCTTCAAATTATACGAGCTTCCATGATTGAATAATATGTAGAGTAAATGGGACACTAAGGGCACTTCGTCTTTCGTAAGCGACGCGTAGCTCCCGATCCATTTGTATTTTCGTTATTCCGAAGTTTCGTTGCTTCGCATGGTTCGTCAACTTACTTCATTCGCTTGTCATCATCAAATGAGCTTCTGTGACTCGGATGGTGACGTTCATCATCTTCTCTTTTTCTCGAGCCACGTGCGAGGACCTATAGGTAATTTTTAACGCCTACACCATCATGATTAAGTGTTCGAATCTTATTCTAATTAGGAAGTTAGGCTAGAGGTAGGGTTTTGGTTTCCCTACATATATCCTTCTATTATTAGAGGAAAAACAAAAAAAGAAGAAGAAGTGTAGAGAGTAAGAGAGAGAGGGTTTGGCAGTCTTTGTCCGTGTAAAAGATTATAATTTGGAGGTGATAGTGGATTGATTTTGATCACGTATTTTTTCTTGTTGAGGGTTTTACACGTTAAATCTTGTGTGATTTTATTTGCTGCGTTTGGTGGCTTTTGGGGTTTTTACGAGATCTAAAAACCTCTACAATAAGGTCCAGGATAAGCTGATGTTGGAGAAGACTGAATATGGACCATATATGATAGTTCTGCTTGAACCATTTGTTGCCCACAAGGGATACACCACAGGGCTTACAGGTTGCTCGTAAGGACTCCATCCAGGAACTGGAACAACGCTGGGAAAGGTAGAATTGATTATGATGATTTTAATTGTCAACTACTGACGAAAGAAGTTATGGTGCCAACTCGTACCTATTCAAAAGTAAGGGCATTTTTTGGCAAAAAAAAACCTCTTCTACCCATCTATCTCTTGATTCTCAACATCAATGCACGTGAGTTTATCAACCATTTTGATCATATGTGAGCTCGCTGTTGTAGGCTGTCTAAAAATCACAATAGATAGCTGATTCCCCATTTAACACCGATGATGGAGGTTACAATCTGACGACTTTCAGAAGGCTACAATTTGAAGACTTTCACGTAGATCACTGAAGGTTACAATCTGACGACCTTTACGACAACTGATGGAAGCTCTAATCAAACAGCCTTCACAATCAACATCAGAAGTTACAATCTGACGACTCTCACATATCAGAGAGCTAAAGCAAAGATTACAAAATGACGATCTTTGCAACGCTTCGACAGAAAGAGACTACAAATCGACGGTCTCTTCAAATCAAGCTGCGGAAGTCCTCCCCGCACACCAGCATCAAGATGCACCGCGTTCATAGCCACGAACGCAGCCAAATGTAGCTTCATTCGCTGCCAAACGCAGCTCCAACCGCTACCAAACGCAGCTTCACTCACTGCCAGACGCCGCTCCAACCGCTACTCAACGCAGCTCCAACCGCTACCCAACGCAGCTCCAAGCACTGCCAAACACAGCTCTATACCGTTGCCAAACGCAGGTTCACTCGCTGCCAGACGCAACTCTAACCGCCGCCAGACGCAGCTCGCAAACACTGCGTTCAAACGCAGATTTCATTCCAGAATACAGGATTTGCGTTTGACTCGTTCAAACACGAGCTAAACGGTTTCAAAACCGTTTTTCACGATCTGAGGGGATCACAACTCCACTCGGGAGTGATTTAAGGGGCGGTTACATCCCATTAGCCCCACTTAGGAGAAAATTAAGGAGGTGGTTACACCCCTTAATCCTCTATAAATAACTAAGAAATCACCTTAGTTAAGGGCTGGCATTTTCGGATCTGAGACTTGGCAGCAAAGGGGGAGATCTTGGAGCATCATAGATTAAGAGATCGGCATTCATCCTTTGGAGCATTCCTTGAAGCCTTCGGCCTTGGCTTGAGAACCGATTCTCGGTTCAAATCAACTCTTTTTCAAGAGTTTCCAACTCATTCAGAGTTATCAACTTGTCTAGAGTTTTAAACTTGCCACGAAAGTTCTCCACAACGTCAAATCGTGAGGAGAAGACATTGTTCCATTCGGATCGTCAACGAGAAGCAAACTCAATGCGAGCATTCGAGGGAAGCATCTCATCGCCACCGTGAAGAACCCAGTTTTAAACAAAGGGGAGAATCAAACTCATTCTCCTCTCTTTTATAATCAGGAATCCAAATTGTAATTCGAGAGTTGAGAGAATTGTAAACATTCTTTTCCTAAGCAGTTAGAGAGAATAAATCAAATACAATTCTTTCATTATTGTATTCTTACGAATTTTTCCACAAACAGCTATCAAAGCTGATATTCATGGCTTTTTCAAAGGTAATTAAAAAAATAAAAATAAAAAATAGCTATTCATGATGCCATAGGATTTTTCGTATCATATTTGTATAGAGACCGTACAATTTTAAATTAATGAAGAGATATCATTTGCTAACAACATAACCCTAAAAAGAAAAAAAAAGAAAAATAGTAGCATGTAACTTGAGCAAGTAGCATGCATTTAGTCTCTAATAAGGGTCTGTTTGTTTTCCCAAAAAAACTGTGAAAACAAGAAAATGAAAACTGACATATGTGCCATCTCGGTTTTTTGTTTCCAACATTTTCTATTTCTTATGTTTGGTTCGTCAACCCATTTTGAGAAATGGGGTTGTGAAATGGGGGTCCACATTAGACTTTGGAGAAATGTGTTTTCAAATCTTTTAGAGCTGAAAACGGTTGGAAATGAACCGTCAGAGAATAAAAAATTAATGGGCATGATCAACAAAGCGACGGGCTTCAAAGGGGGTTTCCTCCTTTTCCTCCTTTGTGGTTATCTTCGTCGCCATTGAGTACTCTTCTTCTTCCTCTTACATCTATTTCGCCATTGCTCTGCTTTTTTGTCATAATTTTTTTCCTTACGAACCTTGGCTCTCAAGATGGCTTGTGCTTAGAACTACTCAACATTGTTTTGGCATTGTTTATTGGGTTGCTGCTCTAGATCTAGCAGAAAATGGAGGTTTCTTGACAGATCTATAAATTTCCTCCTCTTGTACTTGTTTTGTGTAGGCAGATTTGCACCAGCTGAAGCTTGATTATTGCCTATTTTTAGGGTTTCCCTCACCGCATTCATCTTGAGGTTCGATCTCTATTTCTCGTTGTTTTCCTTTGTAGCAAAAGCAGTCTACTTGAATGATTTTTGGCATGCATGTGGTTTTAAGTATCTAACCTTGTTTGTGAAGCTGGGAGTTGGTTTTTAGTAGATCTTAACAACTGAGTACCAAAAGCAGTGTATTTCTCGTATTTTTCATTCTACTTAATTTTTTTAAAAATCAAAATTATCTGAAATTTGGGGGTTCAATTCTATGATAATAGATCTACATTTTCCTAAATTGTGTGCTTGATTTTGTTGTTATTTGGAGTCCATTTTGACAATCTGCACCTTGTCTATTTCTTCTCTTATCTCCCAGTAAATAACATGCGCGCATATATTAGCCTTGTTTATCAAGCTATTTTCCATCTCTGCTGTAACATAAAGGAAATGAAATGAGTAGGATTTAATTCTTCAGTTTAACTATGGCCATTTTTTAGGACTATGGAATTAAATGCGATGTATCTATAAATTTTAGATGATGGATAGTTCAAGCTGAGTTTAAATGGGTTGCATAGGAAAATATTCTATTGCCTAACACACCAAAACACCTTATTACTAAATGTCATTAGCATTTTACAATATATACTTCATTCTAACGATGGATTACAATGTGTTGTTAAGCTAGAATGGGTATTATTATGTCCAAAGCCCTACTATAAGCATTTCTTGTAGGGGTTTATTATGATTTTTTTTTTGGTTTTTAATGTATAATTCTAATTTCTAAGTAAAAATGTATAGATGGATGGTGATTATGATGATAAAGAGAGCGTTATAAAAATGTGTGCTGAGGCTACATTTTCTGTCATGGTTCTAGTAGTCATATTTTTTAGGAGAATGAAGTCTCGTCGCAGATTGATACGATCTGGACGAAGTGCAGAAAGACTAAGGCATGAAAAAACTAGGGCAGAGTTGATGAGTCGTATATATCACGGTTATAGTGATAGCTATCAAAACTTTATTAGAATACGCTCGGGTGCTTTTATTAAACTAGCAAAGATAATGAGGACAAAACATCTCCGAAAGGACCCAAGATTTATAACTGTAGAGGAGCAGCTTGTTATAACGTTGAATATATTGGGTAATAAATACAAAAATCGTATGATGAGAACACAATTTATACGATTAGGGGAGATAGTTAGTAGATACTTCAACATAATATTGCAAGCAATTTTGTGCATACAAGGCCGATATATGAAACAAGCACCAAATGAAGTGCCTTAGGAGATCCAAAACAATCCATCTTTTTATCCTTTTTTCAAGGTATAACAACCACTCTACCTACTAGCACAAATAATTCTCTTAACTACTCAATCATTACATTAACATAGCAATTTGTACTCTATAGGATTGCATAGGTATGATACATGGGACACATGTGGATGCTATGCTACCTGCTTCACTTGTTGCGCGTTTCAATGGGTGCAAAGGTGTCGCACAAAATATTCTTGCGGCTTGCACACCAAACAAAATGTTTACCTACGTTTTAGCTGGGTGGGAGGGGTCGGCTAACGATTATAGAATCCTTCAAGATGTTTTATCTAGATCACAACCATATGGCTTACGGGTGTACACTGGTAACAATCTCGTAAACTCAAAAGTAATTGCTCATTAGACTAATATTCTGCACTAATATTTACTCAGTCATATCTTATTAAAATACTTTGCATTATGTAGATAAATATTACTTGTGCGATACGGCGTACACAACCCAGTCGGGTTTTATATCCCTGTATCGGGGTGTCTATTATCATCTAAAGGAATTTACGGAGAGAACACCTCAAAATAGGAGGGAGTTATTCAATCTTAGACATTCCTCTTTGAGATCAAGGATTGAAGCTACCTTTGGTATATTGAAGAATCGTTTCAAGATTCTCACAGCAAAACCTCACTACCCCTTCCAAGACCAAGTCAACATTGTCTTGGCATGCACGGTTCTCCATAACTACATTGCAACAGTGGACCCAGACGATGACTTGCTGAATGAGAATATCGACATTTGTAAGGATGATATTGAAGAGGCAATTAATGAAGAAAACAACATTATTGATTTCTCGCAGTCCCAAACAATTAGAGAACAAGGTGCCTCAAATGATGAGTGGAGATCTCGCAGAGATCAAATCGCTTTGGACGTGTGGATTGGCTATTGTCGTAAATACCGACATGGTGACACGACTGAATCTGTGGTGTGATTTGATACTATTCCCTTCAGTTGTTAGTAGTTCGTTATGTTTGTGGTTATTGTAACTTATTTCGCACTTTGTTCTTGTTGCTACATTAACATGTGTTGGTTATATCCAATTGTGTGACTTCTTTCTTGGTTAGGGCATCAATTTCCACCTTGTTAATGTGATGGCTATCTTGTATTCCTCTTTTATGACATGTACGACAATGGATTTTTTGTCTGCTTGTATGATGCTTTCCTATGACGTACTGCATTTGTTACTCTATTTCATTGCTATCATTTTAAGGTACCATCTTTTTTCTATTTTTTGGACTAACATATGAATTGTTGGTCTATAAAATATGGTTGATAATGCAAACAATGATGGGAATGAATTTCCCAACGTGAGGACTACCACTCACTCTCTAACAGCTAAGGGCCGACCACCCTCTCTCGTGTTTCCGACAAGCAGTAGGTTCAATCACCCATTCAACCCTATATTCCAGCCAATCTCCCCCTACATGCAATCACCCTCTGTTTTTCCAAATGTCCCACATACCGATGATAACTTTTTCCCTATATCTCACCCTATTTTATCTTACATGCACATGCTCAGTAACGCCCCATCTTTGCCACAATCTTTTCAAGGCTCCAATTCCACCGGATACTTTCATTCTCCAACTAGTATTATAGGGACTAGTTCTGATTCATGTAGCAATAAACGGTTGGAAAGGGATGAAGTAGTAGCCACTTCAGCTAGTACACCAAAAAAGGCCAAGGATGTGGCCCATAAGAAAAGAAAAATACCACTTGTTGAAGCAGCCTCAGCTGTGTCCCTCAGCTGTGTCCCTAACCAGATGGTGGACCCCTGCTCACGACGACATTCTTATACCCTTTTTGACCAATTTGGTAAGGTCTGGTCTTAAACCAGACAAAAACTTTAAGCAACATGCATTTGTAATGGTGGCAGCTAAAGTGAACAAGCAATTTGGTACATCATTTGCTACCAAAAGTGTTGTTAACCATATGAAAACATTACGTTCTTGGTTTTAAGACATGTAGGCTACACGTTATATCAGTGGTGTAGGTTGGGATGATGAAACACAAACAATCATGTTAGATCCTGAGAGTTTTGATACGTGGAATGAGGTAAATGAAGTGTGCATATCTTCAAAATATTGATTCCTTTGACTAACAAATAATTCCCCATCTTTATACTAAATTGGATATTGATGCATGCAGGATAAAAATAAGAGCAGGCTTAAAGATTACATAAATAAGCTGCTGAGACATTATTAGAATCTAGCTGTCATCTGTGGGGATGATCAAGCAAGAGGTAGCTTTGCCAAGGCCTATATGGAGAAATTTGGTGGGCACGATGCAATCAACCTTGGAGATGATGATGATGATCAAAATGTTAGTATGCCTGTGCCTCATAAGTCTCATCCCACGATTAACTTTTAGATGAATATAATCAATCTCAAACCAACAACGATAAAGCATCCAGCAAGGACTATCATAAGAAAATACCTTCGGTGAAAGGTCGTACGAAGAAGACAGACTTTGGTCATGACATCATGCAACAAATGGTGGATGAAGTTAAACACTTTTCCTTATCTCTCAACCTTGTTAATCAGTACTCGACTGCGAAATTGTCAACAGCCATCTTTAGGCACAAAGAAACTTACCCAATAGAAGTCCTAGAGCAATTTTATGATACCACATTTGAAAATGAAACCAAAACGAGGCATTTTATAGGTAAGAGTAACTTTGGCCAAAGGGCTTTGTTGGAAAATTTCATGAAGATGCAAGGCGAGGGAAGCTAGAATATGGATGAAGGTAGGCTTTTACACTTGTGCTTTTATACTTGCACTAAAATTTTCTGTCAAACTTGCTGATTGGTTATATATTTTGCAGGACCAGTGGGGAGCTAGCTATTTCATATATATTTTGCACGGCAAAAAACATGAGGCTATTATGTTGTTTAAACTTCTAGATCTGGTATATTTGTAATATCTTTGAGAGCACACGACTCATGCCTGGTTTTGGGTTTTAGGGAAGAACAAGCAGTCACATTTGTTCAATGATGAAAGGGGCTTGTTTCTGATATTCTAACCCAGCAATTATTGCAAACAATAATTTAACAAGGCAGTCCAAACCTCCAATTATAGAGCTAAGAATAAAGATTATCAAGCATGCAGCCAACATTATGAAGCAATGTGTTTGCTGGTGATGAATATATGATGAAGTAGGTTCCTATTTGAGCATAAAACTTGATCCTCTCTTTTTTTACACACTGTTGTTTATTTGTGCAGTTTTGACAGCCATTATCAGCTCACTTTGTTGAAAATGTTGTGCATGCTAGGCTACATGTGCTGGTGCCTTGTGCTATTTTGACTGTTTTGTTCTTATAAACTACTCAATACCTTCTTGGTCTTTTCTTTTGTACACACTGCTGTTTAGTTGTGTAGGTTTGACACTCCTTATCAGTTGACTTTGTTGAAAATGTTGTACATGCTAGGCTACATGTGCTGGTGCCTTGTGTTGTTTCGGTTGTTTTGTTCTTATAAACTACTCAATACCTTTTTTGGTCTTATCTTTATACACACTTCTGTTTTTTTGTGTAGTTTTGACACCCTTCATTCCAAATTTTTTTTATTAATAACATGTTGTTTCCTAGTTAGTTTTAACTCATTTTGTTGAATATGTTGTGCTTGCTTAGCTACATGTTAGCATGCATTTCACAGTTTTGACTGTTTTATTCTTTAAACTACTCAACACCAATAGGTTTTATCTTTGTACACACTATTATTTATTTGTGTAGATTTGACACCCTTTATTCCAGAGGTGCAAGTGATTAACAACATTTGAAGTTTCCTTGTAATGTTTTAGAATACTTGGTTGAAAATGTTGTGCTTGCTTATCCTAACATGTGCTGACTCCTTGTGTTGTTTTGACTGTTTTGTTCTTATGTACTACTCATTTGCCTCACTGTTGGAAACCCTAGTTTTAGCTAAATTTTTGCTGAATTTTTGTTATCTTTCAGTTTGTTAAACAATGAAGCTTTGCTGAGTTCTGGCTTTTCTGGTTTGCTCAGTCCCTATTTGTGTAGTGATGAATGTCATGTTTTCTGATATTCTAAACTAATAAATATTGCATGCAATGATATGGCGAGGTAGTCCAAACTGGCAATTGTCGAGCTCAGAATTATAACTGTGGAATGGTGTCAACATTGGCATGCAATCGTTTGTTGGTGATGAATATATGATGAAGTTGACGTATACCTGAGCACAATTGCTTAACGTTCTCGTAACTTCATTATCATGCTTGCACTACTGACTTTCTCGTGCCATGTAAATTGTCTAAATTCTGTTCATAATCAAACAGAATGTTTACAAGAACAAGGAAAATACTGACCAATGTTTAAAACTTTCTAAATTCTGTTCAATACCAGAATGTTTACACAATACATTTTCATTATATTTTCAATATACAGATTATAATGTTTACAAGAACAATGAAAACACTAAATATCCCTAAAACTACAATACATTTCTTCGAATAATCAACTTGTTGAATTGCATGCTTCAATTCTCTTCGCAATTGCTTTGTTTCCAGCTCTTTTAATTCTGATACCGATTGAAGAGAGGCTTATTCTTTTCTGGTTTCACTCTTTTTGATTTCATGCTCATCTTCGGCCCACCTAAAGAATTTGCATGATCTATTTGGGTATTTGGCACAGCCCCAAAAATGTTTGCCCTTGTTCGAACCTATTTTGCGCAGCTTCAATGGTGTTGGTATATTGCAAAAGCAGTTTACCTTAGAAGATTTGTTCATACCTCTCTGGGCTGCAGCCATGGCTAAGCACTGACAGAGAACGAGACCATTGGGGAATTTATTTGTAAAGAAAGTACCAAAATGAAGAGGCTCAGGTTAATGGAGCTAATGGCTTTGTGCAACTGTAAATTACTTAGGCACCACACTATATAGCTGGTATATTTGACCGTTACAAGCATTTTCTGTGTGCGATTTTTAAAATATGATTGTTGCTGCATATGTACCGTTGGGAGAAATTCCTTGTAATGCTTTGGGAGCGGTAAGCTCACCATGGTTTTGGCATTCAACTCTTCTCAGGTTAGGGTATTTGTGCATACCAAACATTGGAAATGAAAATGTAAAAGGGGGGATGATTTCTTGTTTTGAAAGTGGTGAAACAAACATGTGGATACAAAGACTTACATTTCAATCCATTGATTTCACTATTAAAAAACAATAAAAATAAAAACTGGAAACCCCCTGGAAATGTCTTGAAATCATTTCATTTATATATTTATGTTTTCTCTTTTTTTTCAGAAATGTACCAAACAGGCCCAAAGCCCATTTGTTTTGTTTTGTTTTTTCGACCCAATTTTAGAGGTATGCACTATCTCTAGTTTTTACCAAGTATTAGGATACGAATATAATGTTGAGGTTATGATGTGCGTCTTTGAATTTTTTTTAATAACTACAGCATTAATGAATGTAAGAACTAAAGAAGAGAGTTGACGACGAGGACGACCACAACAACAAAAAAAAATTAGATTTTTTACCTGCTTCGCTTGCACGAAGATATGACAAAATACAAATACAATAGAAAAAGGATTCATGATCATTGACAAAATAAGGAAATTTTACAAATAATTAAAACAAGTTTATTTCACCGAAAAAAATTCAAACAAGTTTACAGGGGTGGACAAACTTTATAAATATGAATACCACATTGACGCAGCACGGAAGTCAATAATACGTATAGCTCGTGATTCTCCGAATCCTCCATGAAATTGTCCGTCAAGCGTTCTACATCAGTCTCCCTTGTTGAAAGAAGCTCGACCCCGAGCTTATATTTGTTAGAATAGTAACTTCATTGATAAATAATTTTCTTCTCTTGCAACGATCAGCATCCGCCTTGTATTTATTATTGATTTTCTCTATTTGTTCTTTTACCTCCGCTGTTAGGACTTCTTTTGTGTCAAACTTGTGTATAAATCTTTTCCATGACGTGTATATGTAACTGACAGTATGTGGCTCTGTAGTCGACATGAGAAACTCCTCCAAATATTTTCCTTGTTGCTTCCCATATTTTAGTGTCGATGGTATCATCTCACCATTGTTGAAATTATTGATGACTATTGCCTCCAAAAAATAATTTTCTTCCTCATATATACTCCATACACAATTCTTTCATCTCCTTTATCTCAAGCTCTCCACCAAGCAATGCATGCATACCATCAATTGCCTCAGTCTCTATTTTATCCTTCTCTTCTATCGGGACAATATCAATATGTGTAACATCATTCACGATATCATGTAGAATATTCATCTTCATTAACATATCATCATCAACATCAGGAACCTCAGGATGAATCTTGATGGTGGCAAAATCTTCTTTTCCAGAGATGAGTGTTTTGTTGTTTCCCACTAGAGAAGCCTTCTCCTTAGCAATCTCTGTCTTAAATGCCTTCAGTTATATGATTGACATAATTGATGAAGTCATTATTGGTGCTTCCTCGGTGCTCTTCATAAATTCAGACCCTTTCTCAGAGATGAATTGAGATTTCTTAATTTTTTCATAATCACAACTAGTTTGATAACTCTCTAAAAACATCCATGATAAAGGTCTTTGCTCAAGTTCTCGCTCTACCTTCTTCGCTAGATGGACCATAGCGGCTAAGGCAAAAGAATCTTTTAAAGACACCTAACATTGCTTGTAGTTAGAAGGTAAAAAACACTCTCTCAATAATTTCTTCATTTTTGCCCACGTTTGAACCGGATCCTTCCCTTGATGGTATCGATTTACCAGTACTTCATCCCACTATGGAGATGTTTTTTCTTTAAGCCTGTAGACCACTAATTTAACTTTCCAATCTTCTGGGATTATCTTATACTCAAAATATTTATCTACTTTATCAATCCAATTAAGGAAATCATCAGCTTTAAGCTTTCCATTGAAGGATGGTATTTTTAATCTTCTAGTGGCATAATTGTCATGTCTTTGGTGATCTCTGCGATCATAACTGCGGCGTGAGGCTTCATAGTCATCACTATTGAATTCATCATGTGGAGTCGGATCACGTCATTGGCGACCTTCAACGCGATTTCGAACTCCTGTCATGGTCAGTCGCTCCACTGTCGATGCAAGTTGTTCTATGATAGTCTTCATCTGATTCACATCAGTCTTCAGCACGTCGAACTCAGTTCAAGAAAAAATGGCTTCATCACCTACCATCAGATCAGAGGAATAAAGCTCTGATACCAATTAACGCAGCGCAGAAGTCAATAATACGTGTAGCTCGTGATTCTCCGAATCCTCCATAAAATTGTCCGCTAAGCGTCCTACATCACACATCCTGAATTTAGTCTATAGTAAAAGTCACTTGTAGACCTTCATATTTGCAGTTCAATTTCATTAATCACGAGGAAATATGTTCATTTGAAACGTCATAGTCATTCCTTTTTTTATTCCATCAATCTCATCTAGTTCCTCACTCAATGAACGTATGCATAAAACACAATCAAAAGTACATTTGAAAATTCTCCAACCATGTGCTTAGGGGGTGTTTGGTTGCATGTTTTTTGAGAAATGTTTTCTCAAAAGTACTGACACATGGTATTTCTGTAATTAAACATTTTCTATAGATTTCTGTAAACTATGTTTGGTTCAAAAAAAAATTTATAGAAATATTTTCTGTAAAGTACATAAAAGTACCAAATTTTATAGAAATCGATTTCCTTCTAAAATGGGCGGAAATCAGCTGGAAATCTGACGCATTCATTATTTAAATAATAAAGCCCATTGATACTTTTTTACAAAGTTCTCACTTTTCTATAAATTTGGGGGTGTTTGGTTCAACTTCTACAAATTATAAGAAATGTTGCTATTTTCTATAAAGTTATGAGTTATTTTCTTGTTTTGAACCAAACAAGCAAAATAAAAAAAATAAGAAAATTTGTACTTTTTAACTTCTCAAAACTTTTCCTATAATTTTTTTTAAATATAAGAAAATCATATTTTGGATGGAAAACATTTCCTATAATTTATAGAAATATAACCAAACACCCCCTTAAGCTACAAAGACTCCTAACTGTATCAGAGATCTTTAATAAAAGTACAGAAATTCTCCTCTTCTGTTATTTTTTTTTCAACCCAATTTCTCTCTTTTTTTTAAAATTCCTCCGGCGACCACAAGTGAAGGAAGTGGCCCCCCCCCCCCCCCCCCCCAACTATTGGGTCATCTTGGCAAACACCCTCAAACTTTTTAAACTATAGAAACCCCCATCAATTTTGGGGTTATTGTAGATGATCCCCTCAACCTTCTCACTTAAGCCCCTAAATTAATAAAATTAAATCTAAAGGAACACATGATTTGAAATGATCATAATATCCTACGATATTAAAATTTTATCAAGTGTTCATTTTTAATTTATTTTAAATACCTTTCATTTTATTTTTCCCCCTCTTCTTCTACTTCCTCCATCTCCATTGTTAGGTTCACCTATGAACCTAATTTTTTCTTAACTTCATTTATTTTCTACTTATCAACGCTTCTAATGGTTGAAACAATTGAAACTTTTGAATTTTTTGAAAGATGAATTTGCTCATTAAACACAACGAACTGAAATATAATATTTTGTATGGATTGGTTTTTTGAACTCACATGGGTTATTTTTGACCAATGATATTTTAGTCATTGCATATTTCGATTTAACGATATTAGCAGGGTTATTTGAAAAAACTGGAAAGATGGAGGAGGGGCTTTTGTAGAACACCCCTTTTGAAAGTTCAGAAGGGTTATCTATAATACCCTCAAAATTAAGGAGGCTTTCTAAAATTAAAAATAGTTTATGGGGGCTTTTCTGAGACAAACTCAATAGTTAAGTGGGGTTTTCTAAAATTAACCCCAAAAATTATGATTCTAACTATGTATGTAGACATATATATGTATTGTATAAGATTGAGAACTTAACTATATATGTAGGCATATATGCCAGAGGGGTCCATTTGGAAAAATTGGCTGTCTACAGTTTTTGATGTGAATCCAAATCCGAATTTGTTTTATAGGGTTTTAAACATATATATCCCCAAAATCCTACTCTAGTGTAGCCAACAAGGCGCAGATAAGATAAAGCGCAGGAGAGCGCAATTGCCCACCAACAAAAGAACTGCAAAAAGCTGATATAGTCTGAAGAAGGAGATGTATTCCCAAGGCTAAAGAGGCTAAAAAAAGAAAATAAACTGCATCGTTTCTATTGCTAGCTAAAAGATTTGCATTTATAAGAAAATATGGGGCCAATTGAAGCTTCGAAAACAAGTGATGTTATGATGCTAGTGCTTTGGTCTCATGAGAATTCTTAGATGAATTGAGATATAATCTTTTCTAGAACTTTTTTCACGTACAGATTTTGTTTAGCAAGGTCACTTGCTTGCCATGTTTGAAAAGTTAATTGTTTAAGAATATAATATGAAAATTATTACAATTTCTTGATCTGAAAAAAAATTATTTGCTTTAAAATAATCTAATCTAATAAGAAGAAAATAGATGAAATGTTGTGAAAATTATTACAATTTTATTATTAATAATTTTTAAATAATTTAATCTAATCTAATAAGAAGAAAATAATAAAGACATATCCCTGTTGAATGAGGTGAAAGTGCTGTAAAAATTATTATAATTTCTTGATCTGAAAAAAAGATCAAATGTATATTATAATTAATTACTTTAAAATAATCTAATATAATCTAATAAGAAGACAATAATAAAGGCACATACCTATTGAAGTAGATGAAAGTGTTATGAAAATTATTGTAATTTCTTGGCTTATATATATTAATATGTGATGTTGCATGTGAGATGATGACAATTATAATTATAGTTCTATTTAAATAATAATAGTGTAATTTCTTAAACTTTGAAGATATGTGGGGAGAGAGAGAGAACAATAAAATAATTTTTTTTAAGATAAACTCCTTACCTAATTCATGTGAACAACTACTTTGGATTTCAGACATTTTTGAATTGGACTCGTGAAAACTGTAAATTTCACAAAACCCTCAAAAACCTTGGGGTGTGCCCCACGAATCCTTCTTGAACTGTGTTTTTTTCCACCAATTCCCATGAAACGCCAATTTTTTTCCCAACAATTCCCATGAAACCCAAAAGCTCCAAAGTACCTCAAATAACACCGACACTTTTAAGTACTTGTCAATTCCCTGCTAACTGCATAATGGTTTACCATCAAAAACAAAAAAAATCACAAGCTACTAAAATATACATATAATAATTTTTTAAATTTATTACAGAGAGGTTTTTTTTGTGCATTTATAGTCTGGTACAGATGATGTTAAGTTGGGGGTTTCTAGAAAAGTTTTAAAAAATTCAAGGGCTTTCATGGAAAATACCCTTAAGATGATACTTGCACTCGTGATTGTAGGTAAAAGAATTTTCAGTACTTTTTTGGGTTTAAAGTTTGATTTTTTGCTTTGTTTCTCTCGGATGCATCTTAGATTTGTAATTTCAATTGGTGGATGAATGTGTTAGGAATATTAGCTGTTTAGACAAAGATTAACATGAATTAAGTTTTAACTAGTTGATTATTAAATCAGATAATATCAGATAAATATTATAACTCAGAAATGAAATTAATTCAAACAAAAAAATAGAGTTAGAAATACGGCCTGATGATCGAGGCGTGCAACGCACTGTCCCAAGAATCTAATTACCTCCTCTCGTACAGGGCTACGCGGCAAAAGTTCCTGGATATACAATGACCCTCGGTCAGGCGACCTCCTTCTCGTCGGCACGAGCTTCAAGAGGGCTTTGCGAACTCTTCTAGACTTTCAGGGAACCAGCAAAATGTAATAGCAAGTAAACGTAAGAGAAAGAAGAGAGCAGAGAAGGAAGAGGAGAATTTGTGTTTTCCCTGTACTTCAACTCTTGCAGGTTTAGGTCCTTTTATAGGTAAAAACAACAGTTATTCATAAATATGCAATTAATATATTTTAATTACCGATTTTAATTCTCATAAAAACCCTTTTCCGTTTTGATTCTATTTTAAATCTCATGAATATTATCATTTCAAAATTTAATTCTCTTAACCGTTTTGTTTTAATCATCCTAAAAAGAAGATCCACATTAATCACGTTTTTAACTGTTCCAATTAGCAAAAATTAAAAATAAAAATATAGCAAATTAAGGGCCCATTAATCCGGAGCTGCATTCGCGTCCGCAGGTCGTGTGCGCGCGCCACCCGACCCGACCCAACACCGAGCCCAAGCCCGGCCCGACCGGCGCGCGCGTGTGTGGTGTGGAGCATAACATTTATTTTCTTCTAGGCATAGGAGAGAAAGGGAAGGCTTATAAAGAACCTATCTTCCCATCTCTTTTTCAATGTGGGACTAAACTTTTCTTCTTTTCCTCTACAAACCCAAGTTTTAAGTTACAACTCCAACAATCCTCCACATAACTTAAAACTTAAAATAACTCAAAAATAAGAGTAAAATAAAAACAAATAAATAAGATTGTTGATTCCCTTATACTATGTAATAGGTGGAGGTACCTTTCGGTTTGAACCTTCACTTAGTAACAGTTGTATAGATCTGTAAGAGCTTGGTGGACTTCACCTTGAACCAGTCCCATTTATCGGATTTCTACAGAAAGCACACATAGCACAGCTTTGAAGAATTCTAAGCGGGTTGTGCTATTATCAGCCTTGCGCATGTATCTTTCATGTGTGTTACTAGGGAGTGTTCGCGTGGAAAATTGTGTTCTTCTTCATAGATGATTTCATTACAACTTTGATAACAACTTTATGCGTCTACAAAGATCCGGTCTTTTTATAAGAGCCGGTTACAATGAAAATCAAAATAAAGAAATAAAAATTACAATTCTCTCTGAACAAATCACGAGTTTCCTGTTTTACGGTCCCTTGCTTGCGTGGGTCGTTTGCCTGTGCCGGGGTTGATTACCGTGGACCACCGCGCAATCTCGATCCGAACAGATCTACGTGGTATAACGGGTATTATCCCACCAAGGAGATAATAGCCGGGAGGGATCGTTTCACCAAGGAAACGCTCGCTCAAATCTCGGGATCTAAGAACCAAGCTTAGATCCGGAGTAGAATGACGTAGATCTGAGTATCCAAGTCTTCAAGCCTTCACAATTTCGAGTTGAGGTCGCAATCCGGCAGAGTTTCGGCTCTTCAGAAGTTTCAGAAAAAGTCCTCTCAAATGAACAACCACCCCCCCTATTTATAGCCTCTCTTCACTGTGCATTCGTGCACAAGAGAGGGGGGGGGGGAGTCGGGCCACCTCAGGGTGGCTCGGCATGCGGCTCATGCCGAGCCACCCTGGGGTGGCTCGGCTTGGGCCGAGCCACCCCGGGTTGGCTCGGTTTAGGCCGAGTCCCCGGGTGTGTTCTGTTTTGTCGTTTTTCGGTGTTTTCCGTCTTTTGGTTCTTCGTTTGATTTGTCCGGACTTTGATTTGATAGCCCAGGTCTTTATTTGGCAGTATTCCTGCCTCGGTGTTTGAGTTCAAGTCCGTTTTGTTGTTGGACGACTCGTTAACTTTCCGAACCGTTGGTTTGGTTCCACACGCGAACGTATTTCGTTGCTTGCGTGCCTCATCGCCTCGTCGCTCGAACGTCCGTTGATTTGTCGAATCATCGTGCCGAGCCATGTTAAGGAACCTATAGGCAATTTTATACGCCTACAGATACCCCCTCCAAAGTGTTCCAGCCTCATTCTTTTATAGAGGAGTCTGGAATACTTTGGATATGATTGCCCCTACCCTTTGTCGGCGTAACGGGACCTGGAACGACTTTTGTTCTGTATTCCTTCACTCATTCAGGCTATTCGGTGCTTCGTCGAATGCTTGTAGGGATTCCGGTGCTGCATTTATTGTCTGACCGTTGTCGGAATTTGAACTTGAAATCGATTCCTGATTTTCCAATCTTTTAGCTCGTGCTCATTGGTTCGACGTACAACTAACCCTCGATTATTGGCGTTGAGTCTTTATTTGCGACGCGTTGTCCGGTGTCGTGTTATTGAGTTATCCTTAAGAATATTTTTAGAAAAATATTCTCCAGGAACTTCTCAATAAAAATAGGGAATAGTTTATACTCGTATACCTTATTGGAGTATTTCCGTGCTCAAAATAAGCTGAACCGGCTTGAAAATGAGCCAAAAAAGGCAGTAATTTGGCTCAAAAGATTTCTTCCGTTCCTTCCGAATGTGTGGGAGAGACAGGAATAAACCAAGGATGGGACCCTCAGTTGATTTGAAGTCGTTTTGACGCTTGATTCGGCTTCAATTTGCATTCTGGTTCAAACCCGGTCTGGTCCGGTTCAACTTGGTCTGGTCCTGGTTCAATTAGGTTTGGTTCAACATTATAAAAAGGGTTTTTTTTTCTTTTCTTTTTCTTTCCCCTAGGGCCGGCCCCCCTATCTCCCCTTTTTTGATTTTTCTCTTCCCTCGAGCACTCTTTCGTCTTCAAATCTTGATATTTGTCCTAGATCTAGGGTTCCTTTGGATCTTGGACTGAAAAATCCCTCAAAAAACCATTCTTTAAAATCCCTCTCAGGCCCCTCGAGCGCGTGG
Organism: Asparagus kiusianus; assembly: GCA_022839385.1. NCBI lineage: Eukaryota > Viridiplantae > Streptophyta > Magnoliopsida > Asparagales > Asparagaceae > Asparagus > Asparagus kiusianus. Next base: position 537,169 of record BQKN01065387.1, read on the forward strand.
TGAAAGTTTCCTAAAAGACCTCATCTTTATTGGATCTCGAGCCTTTCTGCAGGTAAATCCTCCACAATTTCGATCTTTTTCATGCTCAATTTAATTTATGTACTTGTGGGATCGTATGTGGGGGTTAAAACTATGATATGGCGCCTCGAGTTAATCTTTCAGGGGGGTAGATCTGATAAAAAAGTGATCTTTTTTTTTTCTGGATTTGACCTCTTTTAATTTATTTTGCAGCTTGTCATGTCGCGTTCTTCGAGAGGTCGTTCCCCTGCTATGTTGGCTGATGGCGCACCTCCCTCCTATGCTGGTGAGCTATTTTTGGCAGTATTTGGAAATTTACAAATTAGTCCCTATTTTCTTGTAAATTTACAAATTGGTCCTTTTTTACCCCACGTTGTTCTCCTTGGTGAGGCAATCGGGAAGAGCCTTGATTCTCCTTGGTGAGGATCGACGCTTTCGGCATATTTGAGAATTTTGCAAATTAACCCCTCTTTTTTTAAAAATTTACAAATTGGTCCATTTTTACCCCACACTGTTCTCCTTGGCGAGGCAATCGGGAAGAGCCTTGATTCTCGTTGGTGAGGATCGACGCTTCAAAGACATGTTTTGCTTGGTCAAAACCATATCTCAAAATTAAAGGGGGCGATTTGACACTACATTGCGCTTTATAAGGCAGGGATATGTTGTCGACATACCCTGTGTTGTGATTGCACAATGTGGCCAAATCGTCTCACCCTTTATAAGGCAATGACTCTATCTTAACTATTTGTAAGATGAGTTCAATTTTCTTTTATAATCGAGACTAACCAATGTTTAACTGTCTATTTTGCAGTGGGGTACCCTTCTGGATCATTCTCGTCCCACGCAGTCTGTGGGCGTCGTGGCGAGTATTACTCGACCTCCGACGATCCTTCCCCTATTCCAGCTACTCCTCAGTTTGCTTCGGGCACGTCGACTGAGGTTGCCCAGGTGGTGAGGGAAGGTGGTCATCGAACTATTCGTCAGCTGATCACAGACGCGCCTTTTGTGAAGGACGCCAGCTCTACTCAGCCTCTTCGGAAGAGTGATTTCCTATTTGGTGATTCTGTTGATGACCCAGAAGCCGTATTCATTGATGCTGAGCAATGGCTTCACAAGACCGGCAATGGCTTCATATACTTGCCGGAGATTCCTCGACATCGCTCGTTGACTGAGCTCAGGCGTCAGGCCGTGACGCGGGAGATGTCGTGGCGTTTGACTGAGGATCATGAGAGCGTTCATTGCGGTTACGTCACTCATCAGGCAGCTCCTGGCTCGAGCAGGAGTCATATCACTGGATTGCATCCTGGAGTGTTGGGACTAGATGCACCACCACGTAACGAGTTTCTTGCCACTACTTCGACCTTGAGGAATCGCCTCGCTACCCTAGGACGGGAGATGCATGCTACTCGTCACAGGATTTACGGTTGGGTCCATTCTTTGGACAAGTCTTGGTGGAGTCGCATGACGACGTATGTTTTGAGCCGATGGAGTGAGGAGTTGCACGCTTGCGGTTTGTATACAGCCGTCCGTGCCACCATGTATGGCTTGCCTATCAGTTTGAGACATTTCTGTGCTTTGTTCGAGCTATATAATCCAGACTCGAACACTTTTTTGACCCGGCAGGGGGAGTTGGGCTTGGCTCTTCACGAGATGCACAGGATTTCTGGCTTGCCCATGGGACAGATGCTATACCAGGAGTACTTTCCCTCTAATCATGAATTGGGCCAGTTAAAGGATAGCATGCCTGATCGCTATGAGACTCTATGGGATCTCACTTGTCATTATCACATTGCTTTGGCACAGTCTGAGCCTTTAGCAAAAAGGACCAAGGCCTCCGTGAGTCTGAAGCAGTTTGCGAACTATTTGTTCAAGAACCTGGAGAACAGTTCTGGCGAGGATATTTGTGAGTTGGCCCCCCTTACTCCCTCAGAGGTGAACAGTTTGTTGAAGAAGACTGATGCTCATTCCTACACCACTAGCAGTCCTGAGGGTGGCTTCCCTGCGAAGACCAGGTTCAGATCTTTCTTATGGCATGCGACCACACCGATTCGACCGATGACTCTTCTTGCCGGTTATCTCGCTATTTGGTTGAAGAAGTGTGTGGTTCCATTTCAGTCTGGTGATGCATTGCCTTTAGAGGTGCTCTACCCAGCCGTTCAGCTTGCTTATAAGAAAGAGCTTTCACTTCTTCCGGTGATGGTAGCTGACATTCACCGAGGACTTCGACAGCTTTCTAGTGCCTTCACATGGAAGGAGACCGATTTGCCAGGTCAGATTCCCACTCTTAAGGTGGAGCTTCCATACGCTTATCTGATGACCTGGTTCGTCCTCCACCGCTCGGATATGATGTCGGTGCCGAACGCCACCGATCACTCCGTTCCCCTGCTACAGTTGCTTGAGAATGGCAGGTGGGAGGGTCGAGGATTTTCTGATGTCAGACAGCAGCTGCAGGTCCACAAGTGTTGGGCATTCTCCACTTGTTTTCCGCAGTTCTCCGGCCGGTACGGCGAGTGCTTGATAGATGATGAGAGGCCAAGAGAGTATCGGACTCACTTAGACATTGGCTGCTTCAATTGGCTGGTGAACATCAGGCCTGGCTATCTGACTTTTCGGGTGAGGGATCAGTGCTTCATAGAGCCATATCTACCCTGCCGATTCGCTCGCCAGTTTGGCTATGATCAGCTCTACATCGGGAATCCTCGTCAGTAGTTTCGGACCCATAGTGGTTTGGTAGACGGTCTCCGTGCATGGTTATGGACCGTGACTGGCTGTACTGGTGCTAAGTTCAGTCTCCCGAGTATTGATCGGCAGTTGAACCTCACTTTCTTGAGCTGCAAGTGGTTACTAGCAGCTAACAAGACTGTCCCCGTGAAGCCGATTGCAGAGATAGAGGCTGAGGAGGCTTCTCAGCTTGATTCCCTTAGGATCCGGGAAAACGCTCGGGCACAAAGGACGCGGAACAAGACTCGCCGGATTAATGAAGAGGGCCAGAGGACATTCCATTCCACAGACGAGGCTTCAGGCGGGGATCCCGAAGATTATGATGATTTTTCCGAGCGAGGTTTGCAATTCATCTTTTACTTCTATCTTCCAGAAGTATTAAAACTGACTATGGTTTGATGTTTCAGGGACCACAGTTGATCAGGATGAAGAGTTCCGTCCTCCTCCTCAGGCGAGACCTTCGATCCCCATTGCTAGGCGGAAGAGATTAGCCTGTAAGCCGCGTGCAGCTTCCCGAGCTTCTGATATGGACCTGGCTGGCGATGATCTTGCCAGTGACGGAGGTAATATCCATCCTGTGAACCATTCTCTTGGTTATTCGGAACATTGACTCATGCTCTTCTATCTCTATATAGGAGTGCGTGGAGAGAATGAGATGAGTCCCGATCCCATTCCCGTATCTCCCGATGAGTCTGACCCACTACCTCATGTAGAGAGGCCTACAGGGGTTGTTGACATTAGAGAGGAGATCAATGTAGGACCCGATTCCGTGAATCCAGGTACATCTAACACTGACACTGTATTTCTTTAGATAATACACGAATGAATTTGTGTATTCTCTAACTGTCCTCTACTTCTTGCTTCTTCAGATAATTTGCAGGAGGCGAATCCTAGAAATGAAGAGGCTGATGCACCTGTGAGAGGTAACTCATTTCCATTAGTTGTAATCTCTTCACTCTTCTTTGGCACTTATATCTTTTTATGTCAGATTTCTCCATCGATGACTTTGACGAGGGGAGCTTGTTTGCGGACACTCCTATGATGCGCTACATATATAGCTCTCCTCAGATCGATGACCAGTTACTTGGGGATATGTTTTCTGAGCCCGCCTTCGCTGAAAATCCCGAGGATGGTTCCTTTGAAGGTATGTGCTTCTTTCTGAGTTAATTATAGGACTAGCCAATCTTGACTAATGCAACTATAATGTAACGCCTCTGCGAATTCTGTTTTGAATCTGGCAGGAGCTTTTGTTGAGAAAGATCCTGTTGAGCCGGCTGTGAGACCAACTACACCAGTTGATGCACCTACAGCCGTTACACCTCCACTACCCCCAGCGGCTCAAGGGGAAGAAGGTATAAGTTAACTCATTGAAGAGTGTTATTCCTTTTTCTTATTAAGACTTTTGACGGACTTCTCCCTTTTTTGTGTAGGGCGTTCTTCTCGTCTTCATGTCTTAGTGAAGGAGTTGTTATCTGACGATGATCCTGACAAGGTCGTCATCTGCATAGAAGTTCGTTCCTTCTTCTCCTTTGTGAATGCTATGATCAGCAAGCTCTTCCACGGAGGACTTTCCCTTCACCAGTTTAAACCTCTCCTTAATTCCAGAATCAACTTGATAAGGGAAGCAGGATATCCAGACTTGGCGAAGGCCATAGTTGACGATCTTGACTGCTTAGAGCATGAGCTCCAGATGTTTCGTAAGCTTCGAGATACAGGTGTCTCTTCATTTATCACTGCTGAGCTGGAGACCCGTTTACAGTCACTACGCGAGACTCAGGTTCTTGCTAGTCTTGAGGTTCAGGTGCGGCGAGATCGAGTAGCTCGAGTTGAGACCGGCCTTGCTACCAGATTATCTTCCCTTGCCGAGCTTGACTCTTCCATCGTCTCTTGTGAGACCCAGATAGACCAGCTCAGAAGAGAACTCCGCGAGAAAGAGGAGACCTTGGGTATTCTTCAGATGACGAGAGGACAGGATCAGCAGACCTGCACTGCTTTATCTGACGAGCTGACATCCTTACAGCAGGAGCTGGTTGAGACAGAGGAGACTGCTGCGAAGACCTCTGCCGCTACTGAGGAGTCCATTAGAGCTGAGCTTAGCCAAGCTTATGATGATAAGCTGTCTAAGTTCAGTCAGCAGATTTTTAGCCACGGGCTTGATGTGTGATTTTGTTTGCTGAGTGTTTTGACTCTTGACTCTTTTAGTGAATTTCCTTTTTATCTTTATTATGATTCGTCATTCCGTTTGAAATGATTGACCACAATACTCATAGGATTTTTGGCAAACCCTCAGCCATCAACGGATTTGGTTAGCCTTTACCGACTACCGTTTGAGTCGGGCTAGCATGCGAGTTGTTTAAATCCGTTCGCATGTAACGTTATGCTCAGAGATTAAATTCTCTGAGACTTTGTGCTATGATGTCGAATACATAGACTTCGCCATTGTTACGGGAATAGGCTACCCGGCGACACGTGTGAGGTGTTGGCTTTAGGATTTTTGGCCAACCCCCAGCCTCTAACGGATTTGATTAGCCTTTACCGACTACCGTTTGAGTCGGGCTAGCGTGCGGATTGTCTAAATCCGTTCCACACGTGACGTTAAGCTAAAAGAGTTAACTCTTTTAGTGCTACGACATTGAATACGTAGACTTCATCTTTCTCCTGTGAAAAGACTAAACAGCAACGTGTATGAGACGTTGACTTAGGATTTTTGGCAAATCCTCAGCCTTCAACGGATTTGATGTGCTCTTACCGACTACCGTTTGAGTCAGGCTTACATGCGGATTGTTTTAATCCGTTCCGCATGTGACGTTGCGCTAAAGGAATGAACTCCCTTAGACTTTGTGCTACAACTTTGAATATGTAGACTTCGTCTTTGTTATGGGAATAGGCTACCCAGCAACGTGTATTAGACGTTGGCTTATCCCTATTTAGGCTTTGGGACAAAGGACCCCAGAGTCAGACTCTGGTATCTTTTTTCTACGGATAAAGACCAAACCGGCGACGCGTGTTAGGCGTCGACCTATCCTTTCTTAGGATTCAGGATAAAATTCCCCATGCGTGTGAGGCATGGATTTCGGTGTTATTAATAACAACCTGCCACAATGTTGAATATGCGGACGAGTGTTCTTTTTAACGGTTAAGAACTAACCGGCCGCGCGTGTTAGGTGCGGACTTATCCTTACTTAGGTTTCAGGATAAAATACCCCAGAATCGAACTCTGGTGTCTTTTTCAATCGGAAAAAGACTAAACCGGCAGCGCGTGTTAGGCGCAGACTTATCCCTGCTTAGGTTTCGGGATAAAATACCTAGGATGAATCCTAATTTTATAAATTTTGGAAAAAGAGTTGGTGTGGGAAGGAAGAATTTTATATTCTATTCCCTGAACAAGGAAGGAAGAATTTTATATTCTATTCCTTGTTTCTGGAAAGGAAGAATTTTATATTCTATTTCCAGTGCAAGAAGGAAACTAGAAGTGGGATCTCCACTCCGAGAATCCGGAAGATCTAGATAAACTTACCTTTTATAGGATTGGTTATCTGATCGAAAGAAGAGTTCCTCGTTTATCGAAGTGAAATTTCAGCTTCGGTTATAACCATGAAAGGGTTGAATCAAAGAGAAAAGGAAGAGAGTTCCTTCGTTTATCGAAAGGGGACTCCGAATTGAGATTGGACTGTAGGCGTATAAAATTGCCTATAGGTTCCATAATACAGCTCGACGACGCCAATTCAACAAACGGACCATCGAGCGACGTATCCAAACACGACCGTTATCCCGCCGACGCCGAAGCCAAGCCATACGCAACGGAGCAGGTTAACGAGGCGACGAAGCCAACAAATCGCACCCAAGCAGTGGAATGCATCCACTCGCACGCGGAATCGAACCAACGTTTCGGGGAATCACCGAGTCATCTAAACAAGAGCGAACTCGGTGATATAACGATCGAATCAAGATTGGTTTCGGACTCGAACTCAGAAATGGGTTTACTGCCATATTTGGAATCGGATCAAAACAAATCGAATCCGAACAAGTCAACCACACAACCGAATCGAAGCCCAAATTAACAACGAATCGGAACCCGAACGACGGAATCCGAACAACGAAACGAATACAAGCCCACACCTAGGAGGGGGGCTCGGCCAAGAGCCGAGCCACCTATAGGTGGCTAGGCCCAGAGCCGGCCACCTATAGGTGGCTAGGCCCTGTTTTGTGCCCAAGGCACAGTCTCGAGTGCCTATAAATAGGCCTTGTGCTCATTTGGTTCAGAGGGGGGATTTTGGAGGAGGCAAAGCCCTGCTGGATTGAAGACTCAGATCTAAAAAAAAGATCTCAACTTTGAAGGCTTGAAGGCTTGGACTTCCAGATACGGTGCTCGGCGATCATCCACGCCAAACAAGGCAAGAGTTCGAGAGGGACCGAATCTGAGATCTACACGATTTTCCTCCGGGTCTAAGCTTGGTTCTTAGATCCCGAGAAGAGTCTCGAATTCGCTTGGTCGATTTCGACACTTGGGCTACTATTTCCTTGGTGAATTAGTACCCCACCCGGCTATTATCTCCTTCGTGAGATAATACCCGTCATATCGTGTAGATCCGACCGGATCGAGATCACGCGGTGGTCCACGGCAAACAACCCCGGCGCAGGCAAAGAACCCACACAAAGCGAGTGACCGCAAAACAGGAGCTCGCGATTCGTTCGACAAAGAAGGAAAGAAAGTTGTAATCTTTTTCATTTCATTTTGATTTTTCATTGTAACCGGATCTTATAAAAAGACCGGATTTCTGTAATCGATAAACTATTACGAAAGTGTACAATGGAATCAATGAAGAAGAACATAAATTTTCCCGTGAACAATCTGGCGACCACAGTGGGAGCCACCGATCTCACCGACGAGATCGTTGCGTCGCAGCCGCGGATCCCGATCCCGGTCGTGGAGGAGGTCGAATACGAGTTCGACCAGCAAAAGTTCGAGGAGTACGTGTCCTCGTCCGGATCTACCTCCTCCCGCAAGTCCAAGTCTCCAAAATTCTCCTCCAAAAGGAAACTTCGTTGGTACGAAGAAGTTGAAGCTACCAACGAAGATCTCGCCCCGTTTGATGCCGAAGCTGCATTGGGTGAGATCTTCCCAACCACCAACCAGGTCAGATCCGCTCTGGCTAAACCCTCCGTTGCCGAAGGCGTAGTGACTCTCTCAAAGAGAGCCCGTCAAAGGCAACGTCAACGCCTTGCGAAACAATTCGCAAAGGCAAGGGAATCTGTAGACGGGATCCGTTACAACACGGATCTGAAGAACAGAAGAGGCAAACAGCCTCAACAACAGACGAATGGCAACTCCTCCAAGCCGCCAACGAACGAATGGATCCGCGTCAAACGGAACCGTTCAACCCTGGAGGAACGCATTCGGAAGCGCCGCGCACTCTCAGCGCAAGCACGGGCTCAAGTCCAAGAGGCCCGTAGGAGGTTACAGAAGGAGATGGCCAAGAAGCCGCCACCAACCCGCCAAATATGGAAGCCGTAGTCTGAAACAGCAACTCAGGCTAAGGAACAATCAATACAACCTTCAAAGCAGGTTCAACCTCCGGCGAACCAAACGAAATCGCTGGGAAATCACACAGGACCATTCCGAAGAAGGAGGTCAGTTCTGGAACGCCTCGGCCCAATTCCCGATGAAAGAGGCAAGGCCCCAGTTCAAGAGCGTTTGGGCCCGATGAAGAAGCTCCGAACTAATCAACATGCTGGGGGTCGCCATGATCCTCAACGTGACAAGGAGTTCACGGCGCCCGAGCACACTAACTTGCGCATCGAAGTTCGGGAGCCCGTTGAGAATTCATGCCCACAAAGGCACGTTTCGAGGCGAGTGACTCTCGAAAGTTCAAAGAAGGCAATTCGCCCCCAGAAGGAAACGTTGTCGTCCGATGACGATAACGTTGTACCTGGGAAATCGTGCCAACACGCGATAGGTTACTCCGATCAAATTGACGAGTTGTACTATCGTGCTGGGGGTACGAGCAAGACAAGAAAGAGAAGCCCTCATAAGCTCAAAACGCAATGTCCGTGTTCAAAGCTCATTCGGGCGGTACTGTCTGAGTGCAACTGCATCAAGGCAGTCCCTGAAAGAGTCTCGGTATTCGAGAGGCTCAGCACTGAGACGCCAAAGCCAAGGCCTAGGCGTTTCTGACGAAGTAGAGCAGTGATTGAAGACGGAGAATTCTCGAGGGTCACCGCTAATATGACCAACAAGGGGACATTGGCACGGGATGATCTCGAGTCGATTCTGAATGCATCCCGGCGTCTAACCCGTTTGCAGTCCGGAGCCATCTCGCGAAGGATGTATGGCAGGGTTCGGATAAGATTACCTTCAGATGATGAGGAATCGGATGCTTGCTCTACGGTTGCATCTGACAACACTGTGTCCAGCGAAGGAGAACCTCGCGAGTCATTCATGATAAGCGCGGAACAAGTGGCCAAGATGCTTGAAGAAGCCATGGCCAAACAACAGGAGACCTTCAGGCTCGAGATGCAGATGGCCATGCAGACCATGAAAGAGATGCATGAGCAGCAAATCCAGGCACTGAGGAACCAGCAAGGCGAACCAAGCCACCGCAATCAGGTTGTTCAAGAAGTTGAGCATACGGATACGGATGAAACTCGCAATGCCGATGACCCTCCCATCAACGCAGGGGGTGGTAATGAGGATGCCAACGAAGATACAGGTGAAAACTTGAAGATCAAAAGCCTCGAGAGCAAAATCAATACCTTGATGTCAGCTCAAGAGGTGAAGAAAACGGGCATTCCTTGTCTATACCCAAGAGAGTGGGATTCAATCCCCTATCCGGTGAAGTTTAGTCTAATCAACTTCACGCCATTCGATGGAAGGGGTTCCCCCACCCAGCATTTGATTTATTTCAAATCGCACCTGGGTGTTATCTCCGGCAATGAGCCTCTGATGGTGCGGTCATTCGTTGGCACTCTTCATGGAGCCGCCTTCGATTGGTACCGCCGCCTCAAGTCAGGTAGCGTGAGCAGCTGGGACGACATGGAGACAAAGTTTCTCACCAACTTCTTCGACGACGACACCGAGATATCCATCGGAACGTTGCTCGACGAGAAACAAAAGGACGGGGAGTTAGTCGAAACCTTCGTCAAAAGGTTCCGGAACAAAGCGTTGAATTGTCGGGACCCGATCACTGAGGAGTTCATCCTTCAAACTTGCCATAACAACCTCGCATTGGACGTGTTGGAAGCAATAGGGACATCACCGTCCAATACTTGGAAAGATTTGAAGGTCCGAGGGGAACAAGCCGAACGCTTCCTCCGAAGGAAGAAGGCCGAGAGGGGTCAATCGACGACGAATCCTCCGAACTCGAACTTCGCCTCCCGTGGTAAGGGCAAAACACCTGCAGCGGCTGTTGACGCTAATCAAACGTCGCAACAGCAGTCCCGGAGACAACAAAAGAACTCGGGTCCGAAACTCCAAAGAGAGTATTCTTTTAAGGATGAAGACGTTACAGCCATTTTTGAATCACTCCTTGCAAATAACAAGATCAAGCTGCCACCTACCGTCAATCAGGAGGAAGCTGATGATATTACGGATCCGAAGTACTGCGCGTACCATAGGAGGATCCTTCATCCCACTAAGGATTGCTTTACACTCAAGAACAGCATCCAAACCTTGGTGGAAGCAGGCGTTATATCGCTCAATTAACTTGAATGTAAAACTCCAGTGGGTGCACGAGTATAAACTGTATCCCAGAAACTCCAACCGGTATAAGAGTATAAACTGCTCCCTGATACTCCAATAGGTATAAGAGTCTAAACTATTTCCTTTCTTCCACAGGAAGTTCCTGGAGAGTGCCATGCGTGGTATTCTTAAGGATAACCCGATCATGCGGTTAATGCAACAATAAACCCAGGAAGCTGGGGGTGGATAATTCATGTAACGGGAAGTTCCCGGAAGAATGTTAAATGTAATATTCTTAGGGATAACCCGGTCATGATGAATAAAGTGATAAACACTAAACTCTTAATTTCTGAACACTCTTTTGCTGAGATGAAAGCCGATCACTTCGTTGGATCGCTTTTCCCTCACAAAACTTTCAGTGGTGTTTGATGACTCATAGTCTCCACCACACAATCCCCACTTGGTCAAACCTTCCTACAGTTAGGACCAAAACCAAAATCCCCTCTCGATTCCTTCAATGAACGAGAGGTCCACTTTCAAATTGAGTGATCAAACCTTCCTACAGTTAGGATCGTCTCAAACCCCCCACTTGGTCAAACCTTCCTACAGTTAGGACCACAACCAAAATCCCCTCTCGATTCCTTCAATGAACGAGAGGTCCACTTTCAAATTGAGTGATCAAACCTTCCTACAGTTAGGGTCATCTCAAACTCCCGCTTGGTCAAACCTTCCTACAGTTAGGACCAAAACCACAATTCATTCTCGATAAACGAGAAATTCATCTTTACCTCGGGTTATCCGAATCGCTTTGATTCTCGGAGTGGAGATCCCACTCTTAGTTTCACCTTTCCGGATTCTGGGGGTGGAGATCCCACCCCGAGTCTCCTTTTCAAACAGGGAATAGAATATAAAATTCTTCCTTCCCCACACCAACCTTTTCCAAAAGTTTATCAATTTAGGATTCATCCTAGGAAGTTTATCCCGAATCCTAAGCAGGGATAAGTCTGCGCCTAACACGCGCTGCCGGTTTAGTCTTTTTCCGATTGAAAAAGACACCAGAGTTCGATTCTGGGGTATTTTATCCTGAAACCTAAGTAAGGATAAGTCAGCGCCTCACACGCCCCGCCGGTTAGTTCTTAACCGTCAAAAAGAATCCCCCGTCCGCATATTCAACATTGCGGCAGGTTGTTATTAATAACACCGAAATCCATGCCTTACACGCATGGGGAATTTCATCCTGAATCCTAAGAAAGGATATGCCGACGCCTAACACGCGTCGCCGGTTTAGTCTTTTTCCGATTGAAAAAGATACCAGAGTTCGATTCTGGGGAATTTTATCCCGAAGCCTAAGTAGGGACAAGTCGGCGCCTCACACGCGTCGCTGGGTAGCCTATTCCTACAACAATGGCGAAGTCTATGTATTCGACATCATAGCACGAAGTCTCAGAGAATTCAATCTCTGAGCACAACGTTACATGCGAACGGATTTAAACAATCCGCATGCTAGCCCGACTCAAACGGTAGTCGGTAAAGGCTAATCAAATCCGTTTAAGGCTGGGGGTTAGCCAAAAACCCCAAAGTCAACGCCTAACACGCGTCGCCGGGTAACCTATTCCCGTAACAAATGGTAAAGTCTATGTATTCAACATCATAGCACAAAGTCTAAAGGAGTTCATTCCTTTAGCACAACGTCACATGCGGAACGGATTTAAACAATCCGCATGTAAGCCCGATTCAAACGGTAATCGGTAAGAGCATGTCAAATCCGTTGAAGGCTGAGGATTTGCCAAAAATCCTAAGTCAACGTCTCATACACGTTGCTGTTTAGTCTTTTCACAGGAGAAAGACGAAGTCTACGTATTCAATATCGTAGCACTAAAAGGGTTAACTCTTTTAGCTTAACGTCACATGCGGAACGGACTTAAACAATCCGCATGCTAGCCCGACTCAAACGGTAGTCGGTAGAGGCTTATCAAATCCGTTGATGGCTGAGAATTTGCCAAAAATTCTAT
>BQKN01065387.1:570550-598406 GCA_022839385.1 Asparagus kiusianus
AATGGCTTCAGCCCACTTTGAAAAGTAGTCGGTGATAGCGAGAATAAATCGATCACCTTTGACTGAAGGAGGAAAGATAGGACCGACAATATCCATACCCCATGTCTCGAATAGCCAAGACGTGGTTGATGTGTGTAATCGCTCCGGAGGTTGGTGCATATAATTTGCATGCACTTGACAAGCATGACATTCTCGGGCGTACTCAATCGCGTCACGAACCATTGTTGGCCAGAAATATCCCATTCTTCTGATTCGATCATACAGCTTGGGACCAGGCTGATGCGCACCGCATTCTCCTTCATGTGCTTCCTTAAGAACTTCTTTTGCTTCTTCGTTCGAAAGGCATCGGAGAAGCAAATCATCATACCCCCGGCGATATAGCGTACGGGTCTCGGTATTGTAAAAGAACCGCGGCGCTCTTCGGCGAATAGATTCTTTTTCTTTTGCATCCTCTGGTAAAATGCCGTATTGGACGTAATCAATAAGGGGAAAACGCCAATCTCGGGACTCAGACCCGATTTGGGTTGAATTCACCTCTTTGGCTTTTCCATTTCTGTCATCCTCCTCTTCAGCCTCCATATCGTATATGGGTATGCAGAGTTGGTGTGATCTCACCGTGACTAGCAGTTCAGTTTCGGGCGGCTGCGCAAGTGATACTGCCAGTGCTGCCAGTGCATCCGCATAAGCGTTCTGGAGACGCGGGATATATTCGATATAGAATTCTTCAAAAGAATCTGCCATTCTGACGGCCTCCTGGTGGTATGGAATCAGGTCTGGGTTCCTGACTTCATACTCTCCACGAACTTGGTTAACGATCAATTGAGAATCTCCAAAGGCTTCGAGATACTCGACCCCCAGCTCTTTGGCGAAACTGAGTCCAATGATGAGCGCGTTGTACTCGGCTACGTTATTGGAACATGGATTCGTCAGCAAATAAGCTCGGGGCATCACGTGCTTCCCTGGGGAAACTAAGACCACTCCAACTCTGGAGGTGACTTTAGGACATCCAGGGGTTACTGCCTTATTAACTGCTCTCGAAGCACCATCGAAGTATAACTGCCATACTTGTTGGTGTGATGTGGTATTAACCTCGTGGGTTTCATCTGGTAAATCATCATATACCTCAACTGTATCTGTTGTCGGACTTGCCGCCAAAAGATCACAAATCGCTTGACCTTTGACTGACTTCTGCTGTTTGAAGTGCAAATCATACTGGGACAAGAGGAGGGCCCACTTTGCTAACCGCCAATTCATCGAACCTGGTTGAGTCATGAATACCCGTACCGGATTAACATTAGCGATGACGTAAATCGTCTGGCCAACTAAGTAATGTCGCATTTTCTGTACCGCAAACACCAATGCGAGACATTCTTTCTCGATCATCGGGTATCGAGACTCGGCGCCTATCAAGGTCCGACTTAGATAATAGACTGCTTTTTGGCAGGCGTCGTCCCAAATAAAAGACACGCCCTTCTTGTTTAGCTTAGAAAATGGTTGGCACTTCCCAGATATATTTGAGATGAACCTCCGGATATAAGCCAGACGACCTTGCAATCCTCGGAGTTCCCTTAGATTCCTCGGGGGTTGCAATTCATTTATCACTTTTACCTTGTCTGGGTCAATGTGTATACCCTTAGTGGTGACGACGAATCCAAGGAATTTTCCGCTGGACATTCCGAGGAAGGATTTTGTGGGATTCATCTTCAACTGATGACTCCGCATAAGATCAAACATCGTTCTCAAGTCCTTGATGTGATCTTCTTTGTTGCGGCTCTTTACCACCAAATCATCAACGTAGCATTCCACCGTTTTCCTGAGATGTTTCTGGAAAATCTTAGTCATCGCTCGCTGGTATGTAGCACCTGTATTCTTCAGACCGAAAGGCATCACCGTGTAGCAGAAGACACCGAGGGGCGTTCTGAATGCTGTATGCTTTTCGTCATCCGGGTGCATCTTGATTTGATTATACCCCGAAAAGCCGTCCATGAAGGACATTCTTTCGAACCCGCATGTATTGTCGATAATGACATCCGTGATCGGGAGAGGAAAATCATCTTTTGGACATGCTTCATTCAAATTCCTGAAGTCGATGCAAATCCTGATCTTGCCATTCTTCTTCATGACAGGAACGATGTTGGCTAACCAGTCTGGATGTTGTTCCTCTCGGATGAATCCTGAGTCGATCAACTTCTTAACCTCGCCTCGATGGCTTCCATGATCTGCGGACGAAACCGTCTTTGCTGTTGCTTGACAGGTTTGGCATCCGGCTTGATGTCGAGGCGGTGCATTGCCACATTGGGGTCAAGTCCTGGCATGTCTTCATAGTTCCAGGCGAAGACATCAATGTACTCTCTGATCAAGGTAATTAACTCTTCCTTTTCATCTGGGGGAAGACTACCGCTGATGAATATGGGCTTTGGATTGGCTTCATCACCCATATTGATCTGGACTACTTCGTCTTCGGTGGGTGGCTCTCTTTGCTCGAACCTATCACCATATTGCATGTTCAGGTGATGAACCCATGGGTCCTCCCACGTTTGCATTTGATCGTCGTCCTCCATCGTAGATGGATCAACTGTAGTCATGTTCGACATTAAGGTCTTGAACATTTCTCCCAAACTTGTGTCGGAATCCTCAGCTAAAGAATCTGGCAAGTACCCATCCTTAGCTTTGTTAGCGATTTGATCGATGATTTGCCAGCCACATTCGTCATCTGATGAAATGTAGCCTAAGCCTCTCTTGTGACGGTAATAATTATCCGGTTTCCCTTTTGGGACATATGCCATTTTGACTGGGACACGGGAACCTCGGTCGAAGTATAAACCTTCTCCGAGTGTAAAGTCGTACCCTTGTTTTTCCATGAGCGTACGCGCTTCCGGACTATACTTTGATAAGTGCAGGCCAGATTTGTCATCGTCTTCATCTTCTCTTAGGAAATGATCCGGCAACGGAAGACTTTCTCCTTTACCGTAGATCACTTCTTTTTGTCCTCCTGTTTTAGCAGGAATAATCTGAGTTGTTCCGAAGGAATGCTGGAGGTGTTTCTTCGTTACATAAGATGATCGGAGTGGCATACATAAATCGGGATTATTGTATAATCCTTCTATCACATCATCAAGAGACAAGGAGTACTCTAAACCAGGATTTATTTCAATATCGGCAAGTTGCCAGTTACAACCGCCGTCTGACGACTGTTCGTCATCGAGATTGATTACAAAGGGTACAATGTCATTCAAAACAAAACCACCATTGTAATCGAATCCGGCTTCGGAATCAGCTTCTTCTCCGCTGTCCGTGCCTTGGATCGATGGTTCCATGTCGGATTCGTTACCATAAAGGAGAGAATCTGTGAAGTAATTCTCATACCCTTTGAATGGTTGCTTATCCGCGACCACCGTCCTAACTCTTCCATCAGTGTCGACATATTTCAAACACTGATGTAGAGTGGAGGGAACTATAACATTACTATGGATCCAAGGCCGACCCAATAGTAAGTTATAGGATGTCTCAGCATCAATCACGTAGCACGTGACCTCCGTCTTTAAATCGCCCATTTGGCACTTTATCCGGATTTTACCCAAAGATCTTGACCCGCTGGTGTTGAATCCGTAGATGACTGTGCCTGTAGACGCCAACTTGCTGACTAGAATGCCAAGGCTGTGCATTAGTCGAAGTGGCATAATACTCACAGCGGAACCCGGATCCACTTGGATTCGGTTGACTTCACTGGAGCTAATGTACCCGACGAAGTATAGGGGCCGATCATGATTTGAATTCTTCGTCTGCATGTCCTCTTTGGTGAAGGTAATGCAGGGAAGGTTCTTAGCTGCCACGTTACACTGTTGGGCTAACAATTCTAGCTCCTCAGGTGCTGGCTTGATCCTGGTGAGGAACGCCTCTGAATCGGTCAAGGCCTCTTGTAAGGCTTCTCTAGTTTCCTTGGACAACCGTAGTAGCTCGTACAGCGTTATCCGTGCTGGAATATTGGCCAGCTGAGCCATGATGTCGAAGACGCGCGGATTTTTTGAACTCTCCGGTTTGTCCTTTCCAATCGGACGACTGAAACGAGACTGCTTCGGATTCTAAACCTCTTCGGGCCTCTTTTCTTTCTGTTTGTCAACCGTCTGTCGTCGGGCATCTTCAACCGGTTTAGGAACCGTAACCACCCCCAGCTCTGTGAGAGTCTTGGCTGGTCCTCGTTTTGTCACCCCTTGTTTAGCAAATTGATCGCCAGGGGATGGATATTTGAAGTGGTATTCATTTCCACTCCGGGTCGCAAAGACTTCCTGCTCCTCGTCGGAAAGTAGGAAAGCGGGGATTCTTTCGTCATCTTCTCCTGGGATGGCAGAAACTCCGTAACAAGACTTGCCTTTCCCTTTGGACTTCTTCTTGGATGACGATCCGGCCCATTGTTCATCTTCAATCAGGTCGGGGTGCACCCAGAGAATTTCACCGTTTGGGGCTGTGTGAGGCACAAGTCCCTTTTGACGTTGCCCGTGCGGGTCGTCATTCACTGTCTTCATCCCGACTTTGGTAACGCGTTTTGGCTCAAACCAATCTGTAGGTACTGATCTAAAACTGATCGACACCGCGTTTGCTCCCACATTCTTGGCCGGTTTTGGAGTTATGACCCCTACGTCGATCAACGCCTGGATCTTGTCCTTGAGGTGGTAGCAAGACTTTGTTGGGTGGTGGACCGCTCTGTGGTACGTGCAGTACTTCGGGTCCGTCACCTTCGTGGCTCCTTCATGATCCACGATTGCCGGCAACTGGATTTTGTTGTTCTCCAACAGATACTTGAAGATGCCGGGAACTTCATCATCTTTGAAGGAGTAGACTTTGGGAAACCTCGGCTCTGAAGACTTTTGCTTCTGAGACCTTTGCTGCCAATGCGGCTGCGACTGTTGTGGCGCTCTTTGCTGCTGCTGCTGTTGCTGAGGTTGCAATTGAAATGTCTGGTTAGCATCAACAGCATTAACATGAGCTTTACCTTTCCCTTTCTGGTTGAAGTTCTGCTTTGGAGGATTCGTTGCCGGTTGGCCTCTCTCCGCCTTCTTTCTTCTGAGGAATCGCTCTGTTTGCTCTCCTCGAACCTTCAAATCCTTCCAAGTCTTGGATGGTGCTGTGCCCATTGCTTCCAACACGTCCAGTGAAAGGTTGTTGTGGCAGGTCTGGAGGATGAATTCCTCAGTGATCGGGTCCCGGCAATTCATCGCCTTGTTCCGGAACCTCTTGACGAAGGTGTCGACCAACTCCCCGTCTTTTTGCTTCTCATCGAGCAGCGATCCGATAGAGATCTCGGTATCATCGTCGAAGAAATTCACGAGGAACTTGGTCTCCATGTCGTCCCAGCTGTTTATGCTTCCTGGCTTGAGGCGACGATACCAATCGAAGGCAGCTCCGCGAAGAGTGCCGACGAATGACCGCACCATCAGAGGCTCATTACCAGAGATGACTCCCAAGTGCGATTTGAAATAAATCAAATGCTGAGTAGGTGAACCCATCCCATTAAATGGCGTGAAGTTAATTAGACTGAACTTCGCCGGATATGGGATTGATTCCCACTCTCTTGGGTAGGGACAAGGAATGCCCGTCTTTTTCGTCTCTTGAGCAGAGATCAATGTGTTGATCTTGCTCTCGAGATTTTTAATTTTTAGGCTTTCACCTGTGTCTTCGCTAGCATTCTCGTTACCACCCCCTGGGTTGATGGGAGGGTTGTTAACATTGCGAACCTCATTTGTGTCCTCATCTTCCAGGTTGTTCTGGTTGGGACGACTTGGTTCGCCTTGTTGGTTCCTTAATGCTTGAAGCTGTTGGTCATGCATCTCTCTCATGTTCTGCATAGCCATTTGCATTTCGAACCGAAAGGTCTCCTGTTGTTTGGCCATGGCATCTTCAAGCATCTTGGCCACTTGCTCCGCGTTTATCATAAACACCTCGCGGGGTTGTCCTTCACTGGACACTGTGTTATCAGACGCCACTGCTGAGCCAGCATCTGATTCTTCATCTCCCGAAGGTACTCTTGTTCAGATTCTACCATACGTCGCGCGAATGATAGTCCCGGATTGTAGACGAGTTACACGTCAGGATATTTCTGGAACCGCCTCGGGGTTATCCTGAGTCGATGTTCCTGTGCTGATCATATTTGCGGTGACCCTTGAATGCTCACCATCTTCGACCATCTTCCTTCTTCGTTGGAAACGCCTATGCCTTGGTTTTGGCGTTCCATTGCTGAGTCTTTCAAACACAGAGACTCTCTCAGGGACTGCCTTGACACAGTTGCACTCAGAGAGTACCGCCCGAATGAGCTTCGAACAAGGACATTGCGTTTCGAGCCTTCGAGGGCTCCTCTTTCTGGTTTTACTCGTACCCCCGGCACGATAGTACAGCTCGTCCATTTGAAGGTCGGAGCAAGCTATCGTGTGTTGGCACGATCTCTCAGGTATAACGTTGTCGTCATCAGATGATAACGTTTCCTTCTGAGGAATAATTGTCTTCTTCGGATCATCCAGAGTCACACACCTCGAAACACGCCTTTGTAGGCGTGAATCTTCAGCGGGCTCTTGCACTTCTATGCGCAAAGTTGTGCGCTTGGGTGCTGCGGTTTTCTCCAAGTGTTGAGGGTTGCGGTGACCCCCAGTGTGTTGCATTGGTTGGGATTTCTTCATTGGTCCCAAGCGTTCCTGAACTGGAGCTTTACCTCGTTCCTTCGGAAGTGGGCCGAGGCGCTCCAAAACAGACTTTCTCTTCTGGGACGATCCTGCGGGATCTCCCGGAGCAGTTGTAGAAATTACCGGCTGTTTGGATTGACTTGCCGGAGTTTGAATTTTTGGAGGCTGCGGTTGTCGCTCCTTGGTCTGAATTGTTGCTTCAGACTTTGGCCTCCAAACCTTGCGAGTTGGTGGCGGCTTTTTGACCACATCCTTCTGCAGCTTCCGACGGGCTTCTTCGGCTTTGGCCCGTGCTTGCACCGACAACGCGCACCGTTTGCGGATGCGCTCCTCCAGTATCGAGCGGTTTCGTTTGACACGGACCCACTCCATTGTCGATGGTTTGGAGGAACCACCCTTCACTTGCTGTTGAGGCTGTTTGCCTCGTTTGTTCTTCAGATCCGCATGATAGCGGACCCCGTCAATGGACTCCATGGCCTTGGCAAATTGCTTCGCGAGGCGTTGACGATGCCTCTGGCGAGCTCTCTTGGAGAGAGTCACCACGCCTTCAATGGCGGATTTGACCTTCTTTGAGGTCGGTAGGGCCTCACTCAACGCAGCTTCGGCGTCGATTGGGGTGAGGTCGTCGTTGGTGGCTTCAACTTCGTCACACCAACGGACTTTTCTCCTGGAGGAGAACTTCTGGAACTTCTTGGACTTGGGGGAGGAGGTAGATCCGGATGAGGACACGTACTCCTCGTACTTCTATTGGTCGAATTCATACTCGACCTCCTCCACGACCGGGATCGAGATCCGCGGCTGCGACACTCCGATCTCGGCAACGAGATCGGTGGCTCCCACTGTGGTCGCCAGATTGTTCGCGTGGAAAATTGTGTTCTTCTTCATAGATGATTTCATTACAACTTTATGCGTCTACAAAGATCCGGTCTTTTTATAAGAGCCGGTTACAATGAAAATCAAAATAAAGAAATAAAAATTACAATTCTCTCTGAACAAATCACGAGTTTCCTGTTTTACGGTCCCTCGCTTGCGTGGGTCGTTTGCCTGTGCCGGGGTTGATTACCGTGGACCACCACGCAATCTCGATCCGAACAGATCTACGTGGTATAACGGGTATTATCCCACCAAGGAGATAATAGCCGGGAGGGATCGTTTCACCAAGGAAACGCTCGCTCAAATCTCGGGATCTAAGAACCAAGCTTAGATCCGGAGTAGAATGACGTAGATCTGAGTATCCAAGTCTTCAAGCCTTCACAATTCCGAGTTGAGGTCGCAATCCGGCAGAGTTTCGGCTCTTCAGAAGTTTCAGAAAAAGTCCTCTCAAATGAACAACCACCCCCCCTATTTATAGCCTCTCTTCACTGTGCATTCGTGCACAAGAGAGAGGGGGGGAGTCGGGCCACCTCAGGGTGGCTCGGCTCATGCCGAGCCACCCCGGGTTGGCTCGGTTTAGGCCGAGTCCCCGGGTGTGTTCCGTTTTGTTGTTTTCTGGTGTTTTCCGTCTTTCGGTTCTTCGTTTGATTTGTCCGGACTTTGATTTGATAGCCCAGGTCTTTATTTGGCAGTATTCCCGCCTCGGTGTTTGAGTTCAAGTCCGTTTTGTTGTTGGACGACTCGTTAACTTTCCGAACCGTTGGTTTGGTTCCACACGCGAACGTATTCCGTTGCTTGCGTGCCTCATCGCCTCGTCACTCGAACGTCCGTTGATTTGTTGAATCATCGTGCCGAGCCATGTTAAGGGACCTATAGGCAATTTTATACGCCTACAGGGAGCAGCCCTGATCACATAGTCGCGGCCTCACAACTACACATATATAGGTGAATCCTAATAAGGATGCAAGCAAGTAAGCATCCGGGCTCATGGGTCTTGGATTCATTAAGAGTTAGACTCAACCTTTCACTTGCTTTTTATGAGCACTGATCACCCTAGGGATGGGAGCAAATAAATTCAGTGCTCCTCACAATTAATCACTCATTCAGTTTGTTTCTACCCATTGAACCTCTGCGAGGTTGGGTTGCCACTGCAATAATTTTTCTTATGGGCTTAACCCCACCCCCCTCGATGATTCTAGGACCACTGCCCTAGATAAGCCTTTAGTAAAGTGATCAGCAAGGTTTTTCTCTGATCTTACAAAGTCTAAGGCTATTATATGATTCTTCATCTTATATCTCAAGGATTTATGTCGCACTTTCAAGTGCCGATTCATTTTCACATCTGCATTCTCTTGATGGCATTTGTTAATCGCTGACCTACAATCACAATGAATAGATATAGCTGGTAATGGTTTTTGCATTTGTGGAATTTCAGTTAGTAAATCTTTTAACCATTCAGCTTCTATACTAGTAGTATCATGGGCTATCATTTCTGATTCTATTATACTTCTAGCTATTACAGTTTGTTTAGTAGATTTCCATAAAACAGCTCCTCCTCCTAAAAAGAACACAAATCTTGTGGTGGATTTTACATCTACTGAGTCACTAATCCAATTTGCATCTGAATAACCTTCTAGTACAGATGGATAATCTTTATAGTATAAACCATAATTCATAGTTCCTTTTACGTATCTCAAAACTCTTTCTAGAGAATCCCAATGACTCTTATCAGGATTTAATGTATATCTACTAAGTCTATTTACTGCATAAGCAATGTCAGGTCTTGTGTAGTTTGTTAGGAATCCTAATGATCTAATTATTTGTGCATATTCTCTTTGTAATTGAGGATAACCTGTATTTTTCTTTAGATGTACATTAGGATCATATAGAGTAAAAACGGGTTTACAGTTTGGATCATAAAAGTTCTTGAGAATTTTCTCTATATAATGTGATTGTGACAGCACATATCCATTCTTATTCTTTAAGATTTTGGTGTTAAGAATTAAATCGGCTTGACCTAAATCTTTCATGTCAAAATTTTATGATAAAAAATATTTGATATCATTTATGATTTGTATGTCAAAACCAAAAATAAGAATGTTATCAACATATAAACATAAAATCACAATTTTATTGTTATTGTCTATTTTATGATATACACATTCATTTGTTTGATTAATTTAAAATCCATAAGATAGTATAATCTCATCAAATTTCATGTGCCATTGTTTTGGAGCTTGTTTGAGACCATATAGTGATCTAATAAGTTTCATACTTTCTTTTCTTGTCCAGAAGCTATAAATCCCTTAGGTTGATCCATATAGATTTCTTCATCTAAATCTCCATTTAAGAATTCAGTTTTAACATCCATTTGATGTGTAATTAATTTGTGAATAGATGCTATAGCTATAAGGACTCTAATGGTAGTAATCCTAGCTACTAGAGAATAGACATCAAAATAATCAATACCAGATTTTTGGGTATATCCTTTAGCTACTAATCTGGCCTTATATTTATCTATTGTCCTATCTGGTCTGAGTTTCTTCTTAAATATCCATTTACATCCTATAGTTTTACAGCCTGAAAGAAGATCAGTTAGTTCCCAAGTATAATTTTGAACTATAGATTGTATCTTATTATTTATAGCTTCCTTCCAAAACGGAGCATCTACTGATTTTATTGTATCTTCAAATATAATTGGAGAATCTTCTACAAGTAATGCATAGAAATCTTCATGGACCTTTTCTATTCTAGTTCTTTTACTTCTCCTAGGCTCCTCTGGACTTTCTAGTGGTCTAATTTGTTTAGAACTAGTTTCACCTTGGTTAGAACTAGGATCTGAATTACTAGAGCTAGGGCCTTTGTTGTTTACTCTGGTCTTGTAAAGAAAAATATTTTTTTCAAAGTAATGTGCATCCCTAGCTTCAATTATTGTGTTTTTGGCTATCTCATTAATGTCAGAGTTGATTATTAAAAATCTATTTGCATTACTATCAGAAGCATAGCCAATAAAAATTCCATCTACAGTTTTAGGTCCAATCTTCTTTCTCTTATTCTCAGGTATTTTAACTTTTGTTAAGCACCCCCATACTTTCAGGTGGTCCAAATTAGGGTTTTTATTCTTCCAAATTATGTAAGGGGTTTCTACTTGTTACCTCTCTAGTTGTTCTGCCTGTATCACAAACATCACTATGGATGAGTTCTAATATCTCAGAATCTCTATCAATAGTTTTAAATGGTTTCTTAGGAAGTTTGGCTTCTACACATATTTCACATTTTTCATCATCTTTTATATTAAGCTTTGGAATTATATTAAGATGCATCAATCTTTTAATTGAATTATAATTCACATGTCCTAATCTTTGATGCCAAGTGATTGAAGGTTCGATATTCAAAGTTATTGGAGATGCAAGAGTAGAATTCTTAACATTCAATTTAAAAAGACCATCACATAAAACATCATTACCAATAAAGTTCAATCCCTTAGTTATTATAACTTTATTTGATTCAAAAACAAGTTTGTAGCCTTGTTTCACTAATAAAGATCCGTTAATTAAATTTCTCCTAATGTCTGGTACATGGTGGACATCCTGCAGAATCAAAGTCTTATCCGAAGTCAGCTTTAGGTTGATCCGACCTATTCCAGATATAGGATTCACATTATTATTTCCTATTGTCATAGTTCCTCTACTTGAGACCTGATAGGTGGAAAATAAAGATTGATTAGAGCAAACGTGAATATTAGCTCCAGTGTCAATCCACCAATCATTTGCTTGAAAGGTCATGTTTACTTCAGGGGTGAAGAGAACAGACCTAAAAGCAGTCTTAGTTGAACTGGAAGTCACCATGTTTACTTATGACTTATTAGGTGGAGGTCCTTCCTTCCTAGGCTTGGGTGGTTCTGTCTTCTTGTAAAAGCAGTCCTTAGTAAGGTGGTTGGTTCGTCCACAAACAAAACAAGCTCGACGTTCAGCTCCTTCCTTCTTTTGAAAGTGGACAGGGTTCTTATTTTGATGAAAGGATTTCTTCTTAAATGTTTTATTTTGATTTTAGTGGAAGGGACGTTTCTTGTGTTGGGGAAAGGGTTTGGATTCAACATTGTTTACTTTGGGTTCTTTAGGTTTGGATTTTGTCATATTTTTCTCCCTGAGTCTATGTTGCTCTTCAATTCTAATGGAATTCAACACTTGCTCTAGGGTAAGATCTCCTTGGGTATGGTTAAGGTTTTTGGCAAAATCTGACCAGGACTCGGGAAGTTTGTCTATAAGACAGGCTATCTGAAACGTTTCATCTAGGATAGATCCATTCACTTTTAATTGATGAACTATATGTTCAAATTCATGAATTTGCTCATTCATTGGTTTAGAATCTACCATTTTAAATTTGTTAAAATCAGAAGCTTTAAATCTTTTAATTCTCATATCATCTAAACCATACTTTTTCTCTAGTGTTTCCCATAAAACTTTAGCATTAGTGATAGTATAATATATATCATATAACCTATCAGGTAAGGCTCCTAAGATTCTGTGTAGACAATGATACTCTATTTCTTGAGGTGTTCTCGGGATAGAAATGAAATCTGTGGAGGAAGATTGCCTAGTAACTGGTCTAGATGAAGATCGGTTGTCTGGTTCTATGGCAGTTATTAGATTTAGAATTGTTAACCAAAATCTCATTTGGTTTTGCCAGCGATGAAAATTGTTCCCATCAAACTTCTCTGGTTTAGCCGACATAATTTCACTTGTAACCATAATCTGATGATGAATGAATAGTTTTGTTATTATAATGCAACAGAAATATATAAAACATTAATACAACAGAATTATCATGCAGTATAACATTTCGTTTTTAAGAATTGCGGACAACATTAACATAAAAACCAGAATGTTAATCTTGTTACTATTCTAAATAGCACACAATTAGATTATTGGATTGCTAGGAATATTAGCTGTTTAGACAAAGATTAACACGAATTAAGTTTTAAATAATTGATTATTAAATCAGATAATATCAGATAAATATTATAACTTAGAAATGAAATTAATTCAAACAAAAAAAATCGAGTTAGAAATACGGCTTGATGGTCGAAGCGTGCAACGCACTGTCCCAAGAATCTAATTGCCCCCTCTCGTACAGGGCTACGCGGCAAAAGTTCCTGGAGATACAATGACCATCGGTCAGACGACCTCCTTCTCGTCGGCACGAGTTTAAGAAGGCTTTGCAAACTCTTCTAGACTGTTCCAATTAGCAAAAATAAAAATGTAGCAGATTAAGAGCCCATTAATCCAGGGCTGCACCTCGGTCAGGCGACCTCCTTCTCGTCGGCACGAGCTTCAAGAAGGCTTTGCGAACTCTTCTAGACTGTTCCAATTAGCAAAAATAAAAATAAAAATGTAGCATATTAAGAGCCCATTAAGCCGGAGCTGCATTCGTGTGTGCGTGCCGCCCGAGCCCGGCCCGGCCGGCGCGCGCGTGTGTGGTGTGGAGCATAACTTTTATTTTCTTCTAGGCATAGGAAAGAAAGGGGAGGCTTATAAAGAACCTATCTTCCCATCTCTTTTCCAATGTGAAACTAAACTTTTTCTCTTTTCCTCTACAAACCCAAATTTTAAGTTACAACTCCAACAGAATGCACGGTATAGGGGCTGTGTTTCCAATTTTATTGATCGCATGAATTTTGTTCGTAGTCTATTTGCATTGGTCGAAGTGATCCGCACTTCACCTAAGAAAGTTAGCCAATAAAAAGACAATATAATGGTCTAGTGACAACGGATGGAGTTTGCTGGTCCTAAAAAATATTTTGACCTTTTGACGTCGAGCAAGAGAAGAAATAAGTGATAATTCACAAAAAAGATTAAAAAAATCATTATCACGAGCCTTTTAATCCTAGAAGTTAGAGAACATGTACATGCCTAGGCAAGAATGACATGGTATACAAAAGCAGCAAATTTTAAATAAGTACACAGAAAATAAAAACAACAATATAGATGGAATAGGGTCATGTATATGTTCGATACAGTGTCCAGAACAACTGACAACAACACAAGCTTTCTTGCAGAAATATCCATGCGTCATTGCTTGGAATTTTATTTAAGATCAACGATACTATGGGTTTTGAATGTCGCATCATCTAAATTTGCAAACAAGCGAACCAGAGAAGGAATGTAGACTCTGGCGATGCATAGGGGCAGTCATCCTTTCTTTACCCTAATTAAGCCCAATAAGAATTGTTTGGGGCATAAATTTGGAATAATCTTATGAAAATTATTGCAATTTCTTAATTAAAAAAAAACAAGGGAAAAATGTGTCCAGACCCTAAAAGTGGAAACTTCGTGTGACTAGCCCCCTTGTACTTTGCCCCATGTGGAATAGCCCCAAATACGTATAATATTTGCGACGAGGCCCCGAATTGACTTTTTTCAGAAAAAGCCCAGAGGAAGTTACGATCTTGCCCCTCTGATGGGATTGAGCTGGGTTAATGCGCCTCATACATTTACAAGTACTCTCCCTCTTTTTCTCTCTCTTCCACCTAGGACCCTCAAAAACTCTTCATCTTCCTAATTTCTTTACGGATTTCAACGTTTCTAGGGTTTTCGTCGGGAAAATGTCGTCTAGGGAAGGATCCAGTAACGACTACGAGGTCGTTCATCGAGCTGAGTTGGAAGGAAAAGGTGCTTCATCTGCGGGTGGCAGCGCGGAGGAAGCTACGGAAGCTACGCAAACCCTAATCGAAATGCAAAAGGAGGCAATACAATGGCGAGCCCAGAAAAGGAGGACGGCAATGGCTGGTCGTACCAACAAACCCCCCTCAAAAAACAGTAAGTAGGCTGAGTCTAATGTTAGTTCTAGTTTAATCTTTAGTATTCGGTAACGGCAATGACTAGGTTTAATCTTCAAGAATACGGCTTTATACCGCGAAGAGACAATGCAGTTTAAGTCCAATGTTGTTAGTTCTAGTTTGAGTCCAATGTTAGTTCTAGTTTGAGTCCAATGTTAGTTCTATAACACTACGTGTTAGCTCTATTTTGTTCCCGTTAGTGTTAGGTCTAATATGAGTTCACATGTCTTATTGAACTTACAAATTCAAAAACTTTTTGCAGGGAAAAAGTTGCTCTAACAGGCTCAGCAGAAATACTAAGGTTAACCGTCAATATCGGGGCCTACTGGGGATTCATGAAGCGCATTGCCCCGAAGATTTGTCACTGGCATAGGGATACATACTGCAGTTCTATATTTTAGCACTATATTTTATTTGGGGCTCCTGCGCCTGATCGGCCCACACTTGAGCTGCTGCTGAGCTTTTTTGACAGAGATAATAACACCTTTTGTATACATGATTCAAAAAGTGGGTGTATGAAAAATGTTAGTTTTGATTTGCAATGGGTCCATAACCATACTCATTTCCCAATTTATGGGGAAGTCATAAGTAACAATCGAGACTCAAGAAGCAGAATATGAGTGGAATACTTCGCTAATCTTTTCATTTCTGAAGAGGGTAAGAAGTTAAAAAAAGCAGAAACCACCCAACGTAAACATCTTGAAGGGCTACTTGAACGGCTAGTTGAATCTACAAAAAAGCGGGATATCTAGGATTTTGTTCTGCTACAAATTCTGTACCAATGCTCTATGATATGGAGTCCCATAGCAGGGGAAGGTATCCCTAGACCCTTACTCAGGTACCTGGATAGCATTTAGATGGTCAATTCTGTTGCATGGGCCAAGTTCTTTTATAATGAAATTATCAGGGGCATTGGAGTTGCTTTGGAGGGAAAGAAGAAGCAAAGGGTCGCATATGTCCTAGGTTGCATGACACTATTGTGTGTAAGTTCCATATTTTACTGATCTTGTTTCATTTTAGTTCGTACCTATGCATTGTTAGTTCTAACTTATTCTATGTTAGTTCTGATGTATACCATGTTAGTTCTAATCTACACCATGTTAGTTCTGTTGCAGATTTTGTTAGTTCTAATTTGTTTCGTGTGAGTTCTAATCTACACCTTGTTAGTTTTAAGATATACCATGTTAGTTCTATCTGCACCCATGTTAGTTATATCTAGGTCATGTTAGTTTTATCATAATTCATGTCGTACCACATACAAATTTACACCATGTTAGTTCTAGATGCAGCCATATTTTACTCTCTTTGGTCTAGTCTAGTATTAAATGTTAATGGTAAATATATTTTGTACAGCTTTGGTACTACGAGATAACAGGCATAAAGAAATATGCTTCGTAAACACCTCCAGACCTCTAATGACAAATTGGGCACCAGGGGAGGAGAAAGTCCCATCTATGAGGATGCCGATAATTACTTCAAAGGCTAAGTCAGCGTCAATAACTTTTGTCCATAGGCCTATTGTGGAGGTCGCTTCTCCATGTCATGTTCCCACTGAATAGAGGGGTGAAGGTCCCGCTGTACAGAGGGGTGAAGTTCTTCAGCAACAGCGTCAGGCAAAGAGGAAGGCTTTCCAGGAAGAAACTACTAAGAACTTCTTAATAGGCTACGTAAGTATCCTGTTATGTTAAGTCGTACTCATTTCACACTAACTGCAAAGAATATCCTAATTATGTTTAATCCTACTTAAAATTATAATCTTGTATCAATAACAGATCATGGCAAAGCATATTGACTTTGCTTTTGACGATGAAGAGGAGATCAATGTTCTTCCCATTGAGCAGCAACTCACATTTTGGATAAATTCTGCTAAATTTCTCAAGCGACTTCTTATTGCTACAAAGCAGACCAAGAGCAAATATTATAAAGAATTCATGATTGAGATCAACAGGCTTAACAGGATAATTAAAAAATATGGAAGACATGATGAGGTTATAAACCCGGTGGTGCTTAAGTCAAATATCAAACAGAAAATTACAAATGAAATTAGGAAGAAGCGACGGGAAGCTCAAGAGGAACAGAAGTCCAAAACAAGCAGTGTATATAAGGAAGAGTCCACCATGCAAGAACATGTACATAAGATTGTTGAAGAGGATGTGAAGCATCCTGCTGACGATGAGGCAATAGAAGAGGAGCCTGTTACTTCTCCAAGGGAGGGGGTATATAGTAAGGTTGACCAGACTGTAGATACTAAGGTTGAGGATAGTGTAGATAAGGAAGAGGAGCATATGGAAGATATTGTAGATAAGAAAGAGGAGCATATGGTAGATAAGGAAGAGGAGCATATGGAAAATAAAAATTTTATTGTAGATAGCAAAGGTTTTGATGAGGATCATGTTGATGGTGTAGATAAGGAGGAAGATATTGTAGATAAGGAGAAGGAGAATGTAGATAAGTTGGAAGCACAGGAGGAAGAGGATCTTGTGAATATTAAACATGATGTGGACAAGCTTGTAGAAGTTCTAACGAGCAATGTGGAAGCAAAGCGTAGACCACAGCCAAGAAGGGTAAGCAGGAGATCTAAATGGAAGAGGACCCCATATACTGAAGGCAAAAGAAAGGAAAAGGAAAAAATTAGTATAGATATACTTGAAAGTCCTGAACCAAAAGTAAAATTAGTTGACAAAGTTACTCATTTTTACCCCGGTAATCAAATCCCCACTTGGGATGCGTTGAGTTTGAAACCAATGACAGATGAAGAGGTAGCTCTATTGGGAGAGCTGAATAATGAGCTTCCAGACCCTACATTGTTTAACTTACGCATAATAGATAGCACAGGTGCTTTTGTACATAATTTAAAGATACCATCTCCAGTAGCAGACAGACTCGACAAAGCTCAAATTAAGAGCCTAACCAAATTTTGTTCTCAGAAGATTCACATGTAAGTTTCAGTTGACTATTCATATGCAATTCTCTACATATTAGTTCTAATTCATGTTAGTTCTAATTTATACCAGGAGATATAATGTTATAGTAACATCCAACAGCAGTAATTACAGGGAAGAGTTGTTATATTTGCTTCGTGGTGGCCGCCTTGACGACAAGGTTAACATATACTTGCTTAATAATTCAAATTATATTGTTTAAATTGAATTTTAATGTTTCATAACAATTACAGATAGAAGAAGCAATTTTGGACACGCTTAACCAAGAGGCATATGACAAAGGATATGGAGTCGTATCAGTGTACTTTCTTGTAAGAACATGTTATTCCTAATTTCACCATGTTAGTTTTGATTGAAATTCATGTTAGATCTTGTGTAATCCATGCTAGTTATACCATGAGTCACGTTAGTTCTAATTAGCATCAATTTAGACCTACCATAAGTCATGTTAGTTCTAATTTAAGCGTTGTCAGTTCTAACTAGCGGCGTGTTAGTTCTAATCTATACCAAGTTAGTTCTATCATGTACCATGTTAGTTCTATTCTATAGCGTGTTAGTTCTAATTGATATGGTGTTAGTTCTAATATATATCATGTTAGTTCTGTCGCAGTTCATGTTAGTTCTATTTTACGTCGTGTTAGTTCTAATTTACACAATGTTACTTCTATTATGTACCATGTTAGTTCTGTTCTGTAGCGTGTTAGTTCTAATTTATATGGTGTTAGTTCTATTCTGTAGCGTGTTAGTTCTAATCTACACAGTGTTAGTTCTATTCTGTAGCGTGTTAGTTCTAATCTACACAGTGTTAGTTCTATTTTGTAGCGTGTTAGTTCTAATCTACATAGTGTTAGTTCTATTTTGTAGCGTGTAAGTTCTAATTAATATGGTGTTAGTTAGCCTTCGCAGTGCATGTTTATTTTAATTTTAACTCAAACATGATGTGTTTGCAGCACTCACTCTATGGCTTGGAGATGAACAATTACGAGCTATATTTGTCATTCATTGATAAATATACCGCATTCTGTATGGAGCATCTCTTGATCCCTTTGGTCAGGCACGATCATTTGCATCTTGTAGAAGTTGATTTAAAAGATAAAGTCGTCAAGCATTACAGTTTCGCAGGGCATGAAGCTTGGATGGAGCATGTTAATAAAATCATAAACTACTTTGATGCCCATCATGCTGATTTTATTGAGCAAAATGTGCGCAAAATATTTAGATATCAAGCCATCAAATGCGAGCAACAAAGAGGACGGTTAGTTCCGAAGTCTATATTGTATTAATTTGTGTTATAGTATTAGAACTGACCGAAAATGTCTAATGAACTCACTCTATGTTGCAGCTTTGATTGTGGTGTGTTCGTCTACCTCTATATAAAAGCCATAATTGAAGGACGATCATTATTCCTGGTTAATCCTCCGAACGATATCCCTGAAGCTATGCGAGCAAGACTTGTCGCACAATTATTACTGGCTGGTTATGAACAAAGACATAAAGAAAAAATAGTGTACAGTAATGAATGATATGTTCATACAAATACAATAATGTATGTATATTTACGTAATTGAAAATGATTGTTATCAGATGTATTGTTCTATCTGTACCATGTTAGTTCTAGTGATGCTCGTTAGTTCTATCTCATACAACGTTAGTTCTATTCTGTACCATGCTCGTTAGTTCTATCTCATAGTCAGTTCTAATTTTTTAATTATTTAAGTTATCTTCTCACTCCAGCTGTTCACTTCTTTCGAAGCGACGGTTCCATCACACTAACATATCACATCATATATTCGCGTGTTACTAAGTCAGTTAAATAAATTAATTAACTAAATAACCTAATACGAACTTCCATCAATAGTACAGTCACCACCATTCTTCTACTGGCGCCAGCGTAGGCGCCTCTGCAAACCCCTCCCCCTGCTAAAAACCGCAACCCAGCGTCA
Source organism: Asparagus kiusianus (assembly GCA_022839385.1). Lineage (NCBI taxonomy): Eukaryota > Viridiplantae > Streptophyta > Magnoliopsida > Asparagales > Asparagaceae > Asparagus > Asparagus kiusianus. The sequence continues at coordinate 589,818 of BQKN01065387.1, forward strand.
TCTATTTTCATCTTATACCCTCACAAATGGCTGGGGATCCTTTTTGTGTACACTGTCATGGGACAGGACATAGCTCTCGAGATTGTCATCATGGAATTACTGCTCGTGCCCCTCCGAGGATGCTTACCGTCCCGGCCAACACCTCCAGCACCATACGACATCTTTCTTCTTACGCCATCTTCAATCTTGATAGAGGTCGTCCATCTGTACAGGAGCTCTGAGAGATGCTGGCCTACCGCTTTAATCTTAGGACATGGCCCCATTAAATCAAGGAGGCGGCAGGGCACAGCTTCATGGTACAGTTTCCATCCGATGAAGTTCTTGCCCAAGCTATTGAACTCGGTTTGATAGATATGGGCACATTTAAGGGCAGATTCCGCCATTGGAAAGAGGATCTGAGGCTAGCAATATTGCCTCAACCCTTTCTAGTATGGATTCGCCTATTCAATCTCCCATACCATCTCTAAAATTTTGAATTTCTTCAATCTCTGCTTATTGGTATCGGTAAATGTGTCATGTGCTCTAGGGACGTCATAACACATTCTAACTTCAAAGACTATAGAGTTCTACTCAAGGTTAGGGATTTATCTGAAATCCCTAAGAGGCTTGGGTTCCGTTACATCTCGTCGGTGGATGGTAACACCAAAGAAGGATACGCCATCACGCAGGTCCAATACGGGGAGAATTTAGAGAGGGCTCAGGGATCCACACGACTTAACTTAGGGCCCCAGCGTGCGCAGCCCTTTAGGACTGACCCCGAGTTAATTGAGGTTAGTTGGGGTGGCAAACACATGACGGTCGAGAGAGACCAATGGCGGCTATTTCTCCGTAACCAAGGGTTCGGGGGTGCCAATTCTCCGAGGTCTCTCCCTACCGGCAATGTTCCTCTCCCTTTACAACCTGTCATCTCTCATAGTGGCTCAGCAGAATCCAGTTCTCCTTCCTCAAAGCGTAATAAGCCAGGACCTTCGAAAAGGAAGGTGTGTGACAGCGAAAAGGGTTTATTAGAACGAAACCGATCCATGGAGGGCAGCAACAAATGAAGACCTGGCATCATTGCGTATTGTAACCCCCCCCCAACCCGTAAGACAGTTAGTTCTTGTTAAATATTGCTTATCCAGAAAATAGTTTGTTACAAATCTTAACCCAAATACAGAGATGCCGTGTTAGTTCTTATATATTAGTATAACTAATGTTGTGTTAGTTCTAATCTGCACCATTTTAGTTCTATTTTATAACATGTTAGTTCTAATATATATGGTGTTAGTTCTGATCTACACAGTATTAGTTCTATTCTGTAGCGTGTTAGTTCTAATCTGCACAGTGTTAATTCTATTCTGTAGCGTGTTAGTTCTAATCTGCACAGTGTTAGTTCTATTCTGTAGCGTGTTCGTTCTAATGTGCACAGTATTAGTTCTATTCTATAGCGTGTTAGTGTCAGTTCTAACTGATGGCTTGTTAGTTCTATTTTATACCACGTTATATCTAATTTATACCACGTTATATCTAATTTATACCACGTTAGATCTAACTTATACCAAGTTAGTTCTTTTTTATACAACGTTAGTTCTATTTTTTACAACGTTATAAACCTAATTTATACCACGTTATATCTCATTTATACCAAGTTAGTTCTAATTTATACCAAGTTAGCTCTATTTTATACCACGTCATAGTTCTATTTTATACAACGTTAGTTCTATTTTATACAACGTTAGATCTAATTTAAACCATGTTAGTTCTAATTTAAACAAAGTTTGTTCTAATTTTAACCACATTAGTTCTAATTTATTCCAAGTTAGTTCTTATTTAACCAAGTTATTTCTATTTTATAACAAGCTATTTCTAAATTATAACATGTTAATTCTATTCTGTAGCGTGTTAGTTCTAATTTGCACAGTATTAGTTCTATTCTGCAGCGTGTTAGTTCTGATCTACACAATGTTAGTTCTATTATGTAGCGTGTTAGTTCTAATCTGCACAATGTTAGTTCTATTTTTTAGCGTGTTAGTTCTAATCTGCACAGTGTTAGCTCTATTCTATAGCGTGTTAGTTCTAATGTGCATAGTGTTAGTTCTAATCTGTAACATGTTAGTGTCAGTTCTAACTGATGGCTTGTTAGTTCTATTTTATACCACATTATATCTAATTTATACCACGTTAGATCTAATTTATACCAAGTTAGTTCTTTTTTATACAACGTTAGTTTTATTTTTTACAACATTATAAACCTAATTTATACACGTTATATCTCATTTATACCAAGTTAGTTCTAATTTATACCAAGTTAGTTCTATTTTATACCACGTTATAGTTCTATTTTATACAATGTTAGTTCTATTTTATATCTAATTTATACCAAGTTAGTTCTAATTTAAACAAAGTTTGTTCTAATTTTAACCATATTAGTTCTAATTTATTTCAAGTTAGTTCTAATTTAACCAAGTTATTTCTATTTTATAACAAGCTATTTCTAAATTATACCATGTTAGTTCTATTCTGTAGCGTGTTAGTTCTAATCTGCACAGTGTTAGTTCTATTCTGCAGCGTGTTAGTTCTGATCTACACAGTGTTAGTTCTATTCTGTAGCGTGTTAGTTCTATTCTGTAGCATTTTAGTTCTAATCTGCACAGTGTTAGTTCTATTCTGTAGCGTGTTAGTTCTAATGTGCACAGTGTTAGTTCTATTCTGTAACGTGTTCTGATACCAAGTTAGTTCTACTTTATTACATGTTAGTACTATCTGATACCTTATTAGTTCTATTCTTTGGCTTGTTACTCCTAGCCCCTCCAGCGCCTCAAATAACTGAGATGTTAGTTCTATTCTTTGCGCGTGTTAGGCCTAATATGATAGTTGTTTTGTTACTTACAACTTTTTATCTAGTGTAAGTTGATGTTAGTTCCCGATTAACAAGAATAAATATTCAATCGGCAAAAAACAAAATATTTATTGCATACTGGGACGAAAACACTTCAACATATCAAACACATAGTTCAGCTATAGATTCATTACATGTTTTACGGTTATGACATTCCATATGACATCGAGAACATTTTACTGGCCGCGTGTAAACAGTTCTGGTGTTGATACGCCTGGTTTATTTCTCCCTTTACTTTTTGTTGTAAGTGGAGGTAGGATCTGTATCTCATCCCTTGGCACGATGCGCTTCTCATAGTCAGGGATAGGGTAGAGGATTGGCTCGTAGCTTTTTTTAAAGACTTCAACTGTCATAAACTAGTCACAGAACTGGTAGACATCCTTTTCATAAACATAATGGATGCGCATGCATGTTTACAAGGGACACGGGTTACATCCTACCCACGGCAAGTGCATGTTTTATTATCTAGATCCACTTGACAAGATCTATGGGATTGTACCTCAAATAATCCTGTGTGGGACTGACAAACCTCCAATGGATGGCCATTTTCCATGTTCTCTTTTAGAACAAGTTCAGCTTTGGGGCAAAGAAATTGATTCCAGCTTTCAGCCATGACTCGTCGCTCATTCATACGAACCATAATCTGTTTACGTATGTGCTCTACCATTTGAAGTATCTGTAGTAGCCTAGCCTCATGTATCCATTTGTTGAATGACTCTGCAACATTTGATGTAACGTGACCATATCTGAAACATAATAGGGAATTCGTCAAGCGGCTTATAATAGATAAGTAATGAAATAGCTTATAACTTACCTAACTCCAGGGAAAAACGCATTGGCTCAGTTATCTGGAGCGTAGTTCATCACAATATTGTAAGCTCTTTCGTCAACCAGTCTAATGTCGTTCATATAATCGTTCCATTCTGCTCTAGTATATTTGTAACAGGCAGATTGCAATAGATTACCCAAGATCTGAGTATCTTTTGATTTGAATCCCAAATCCTTCAACTTTGTCCTGAAGTTCTCAACTAGATGCAACACACATCGAGAGTGTATAGAATCTGGAAAAAATTCTCTAACTACTTCTCTGATTCCCTTATCCGCATCTGAAATTATCACTAGCTTGTGTGGAGGGTTGTATGGATCTGGCCTTTCATAGAGAATAGACCACAAACCTACAAAGAGTTGTGGTTACCATACACGAATTATAGAGTTAGCAATGAATGAGCTAGAATTATCACAACCTGCAATAGAACTAACTTGGCTAGGGATAGAACTAACCTTGTAAGAACCACTTCCAGTTAACGTTATTTTCCTTATCGCATATACAATACGTCAATGGAAATATCCCCTGATTTCCATCATATGCTACGGCGCTTAGGAGTATGCCTTTGAATCGATCTTTAAGAAAGGTACCATCCAAAAATAAGAGTGGTCTACATCCGTATAAAAAACCATTTATGCAGGCGGCGTAGCATATGAATAACCTTGTAAACCTCCCCTCATATTATTCAACATGAATATAGCTACCTGGGTTTGTCTTCTTGACCTCTTCTACATACCTAGAAAATTAAAGATTAAGCGTTAGTATCAACATTGAAAAATTAGTATAATCAAAGTCACATAAAGGAAATTAGTTTGTCTTTTGTTAGATATCATCTTCCATTTACCATCGTAATTGATCGTAGGAATCATGGGCATCACCATATAATTTCTCTAGTGCTGTTTCTTTACCCCACCAAATCTTACTATAATCGACCCTAATCCCATACAAGCTTAGAAACTCCTTTTGAACGTCAATAGGCCGTATATCCGGTCGAACCTTTAACATGGGTTGTAATTGGGTAGCAATGAATCGCTTAGAGGTTCTAGATTGACCGGCATTATTGTCATGCTGCCCACAACTATGATTGTCCACAAACATTTTGATTTCAAGTCTATTATCATTTTTTGATGGAGAGGCAAATAACATCCACGGACAATTTTTGGCTTCCTTAAACCGACAAAACACTCGAATACGCTTCGGTTCATTCTTCCTAAACTCGTATTCGAATTTTTTTGCCATGGAGTAGTATAGCAAGGTCAATCTTAACTCCTTCGCACTTTCAAATCGTTGTTCCTCACCGGTTAAAGCTGTGTACCACCAAGCAGGAATCCTCTCTGATCTGTTAATCATGTCATCAATAGTCATGACATCATTTCCGGAACACTTGTGGTCCACAACGCCGACGGGCCACAGTCTACACTTTTTGAGTTCAAACTGCTGGAAGCGCTACAAATATTAAGAACATCAAAAAATTAATCATAAAACACAAATAGTAGAAGTATCAACAGATAATAGCAAAAGCTAAAAAGCAAAAACGACAATTGCTTGCAGTTAGAATCAATTAGAACTAGAAAGAACTAACAATATAACCATTAGAGATAACACATTGATTAGAACTGACATAATAGCTATTAGAACAAACAATATAGCCATTAGAACTAACAATATAGCCATTAGGACTAACAAGACATAGATTAGAACTAACAATATAACCATTAGTACTAACAATATAACAATTAGGACTAACAATATAACCATTAGGACTAACAAGACATAGATCAGAACTAACAATCTTTGCAGCACTTGCAGCATATGGGAACTATAGTGGAACTAGCAATAAATCTAGTAGAACTAACAAAATAGCGATTAGAACTGACAAATAAAACATTAGAACTCTAGTATAGAGCATAACAAAGAACTGCTTAATGACAAATAAAACATTAGAACTGAAGTCCATTTAAACCTAGCATAGACCTAACAAGAAACCGATTAGAACTTAAGTTAATTGATTTTACAGTTAACCTACATGTCTTGTCGGACTTGCTCGTTTTCCTGTTTATTCGAAAAATCATCTCCTTCTTTAAAAGCTTGCACGTGAACCTCTTTCAGTCCAAGATTGTGGCAATGCTCCACCATAGACGTCAGACCACCATCGTTCTTAATGAGAAATTTTAAGCTTCCAACTGTTTCATCTTCGTATGCTAAAATTAATGACTCATATGGAAGATCTAACCTCTCTATCACATCAAACTTGAGATCTAAGATGGTGGTTGAAGAATTAATTTTCAAGAACACCGCTTTATACCGCGAAGAGAAAATGCAGATGATGTCCTTTTCAGCCATTTTGAAGGGATAGTAAGAGTAATGGAGAGAGTAATAGAGAGAATTTTGGTCTGAGGAGGAGTAATGGAGAACTAACTAGTTATTGCTCATGATGGAGTAAAAAAAAGGGGGAAATTTCCCTCCATTTTTCCCATCATATCGCATTAATGAGAAGTGACTTCTGTTGTTTAGGACCAGGACTCGTCTGGGGAAGAAAGAGAATGGCAGTTTTGGCTTTTTTCCAAAATACGTTCTGCTTTTAGTATAAAGCTGACGTGGAGGGGGCTTAAAACATTAAAGCTTATTTTTTTGGGGCTATTCCACATGGGGCAAAGTACAAAGGGGCTAGTCACACAAAGTTCCCACTTTTAGGGTTTGGACACATTTTTAACAAACATACAATATAATTAATTATTTTAAAATAATCTAATCTAATCTAATCTAATAAGAAGAAAATATATGAAAGTACTGTGAAAATTGTTATAATTTTATAATTCATAATTTTTAAACAATCTAATCTAATCTAGTAATTTAATCTAATAAGAAGAAAATAACAAATGCACATACGTGTTGAAGGAGATGAAAATGCTGTGAAAATTATTGTAATTTCTTGATCTGATCAAACATACAATATAATTAGTTGATTTAAAATAATCTAATGTAATCTAATAAGAAGAAGGTGTAAACATTGTTTTTAGGGAAAATTGCTTCAAGGCCCCAAAATTGAAAAAATAATGTGCAACGGCCCCTTGTACTTTTATTATTTTGTATAAACCCAAAATACACTGTAAAAGTTTATTTCAGCCCCTCCAGAGTGAGCTGTAATTCTCAGAAACCCAACTCTACCCTTCCCGCCCACTCCGCTACAGCCTCCGTGCGTTGGTAACGGTGCCCGCCCACTCCGCTACTATCGAGGCTCTCTCTCTCTTCTCTCTCCCTCCTGCACTCTATCTCTTGCTCTCCCTCTAGCGAAAAACCAAAATCTGCACTCTAGGGTTAGGTCGAAACCAGATCGAATATGGCAAAAAAATTGGCAAACGAATTCGAATTTGTTCGCCATCCTCCTCCGCCACTACAACGTCAGGAACATGCACCGATGAACGACGAGCGAGAAGACTCGCCCTTGACTTCCAAGACCGACGAAGACCCCATTTGCCATCTGAGACCGATCGTGGTACCGATTCTCTCACATCCCCCCCATCTCCAAGTCTTCATCCACCTATGCGTCATCATCAGGGAATGGCAGCACCGATGAAGCCACTCATACATTGTTGAGTTTCCAAAGGGGTGTAAGGAGAAAAAAGAAAATTACAAGTTCACAAAACGCATCACAGAAATCCATAAAGAAGTAAGATAATGTTATATGTTATATTTTCCAATTTAGATAGATTAAGGTGCATTATGAACTATATGCTTGGACATTGGTTGAAGGACATGTTAGCCGATACCTTAATGTTAAATGTGAACTATATACCTCTTATTAATATTAAGTTTGGCTATTGTTTATTAAGGTGTATAACGTAACTGTTACAGTTCATCGTTGCATATTAACTATTGGATGTTGGATGTTAAGTTAAGTGTGGTTGATGTTAAATGTTTAATTTTAATACAGGAAAAAGTCAGGTGCTGCTGAAATTAGACCTACAGCTAGTTTCGTCGCAAATTGTAAATTTATGAAAGTCCTCGAACCGAGAATGCGGCAGTGTCATTGGGATGCATACTAAGGGTGTAAATTCTAGCATTATGTAAAGTTTAGCCCCCAGCAGTAGATCGACCCACGCTGGAACTTATATTGAGTCACAATAAGGGTAATGAAGTGTGTTTTCTCTGTCCGATGCCGAAAGTGGGAGAGAAAAGGTTGTTAATTTTGATATGAACTGGGTGCATGAACATACAGATTTCCCAATTGATGGGAAAATAATTTATAATAATAGAGATCATTTCCCTAGGCTTTGGGTGGAGTATTTTGGTGAACATTTTACTAGAACCCCAAAGAAATCAGCAAAGAATATGCGATGATATGTAGAAGAGCTACTGCAATCTCTTGTTGAATCAAGAAAGGAGAAGGATATTAAAGATTTTGTATTACTGCAGATACTTTATCAATGTTCAATGATGTGGTGCCCTAGCAGTGTCCAAGGCATCCTAAGACTCTTGTTCAAATATGTTGATTCAATTAAAAGAGTGAGGAATGTGGCCTGGGGAAATACTGTTAGACCCTAGAGGGGGGGTGATTAGGGTCTTATGCTAATCTAATCCGATTAAATGCCAATTAAAACTACTTAACAAGTTATCCTAACAAGTATGAACTGCAATAAAATATATGAGCTAGGATAAGCAATATACAATATGATATATCCTAGCAAGGAGATATATAGTAAAAAATATATGCAAGGATATATAAACTAACACAAGGGTAAACAATATAAATTAGATAGTGGATCATATAAATAATAAGCTAATGACAATGGCGACAAGAGATATAGACATAAGTATAAATAAGCGCCAAAGCACATTCAAACACACGATATGATCACGGAGTTCGGACCTTCCGTCCTACGTC
>BQKN01065387.1:599989-615505 GCA_022839385.1 Asparagus kiusianus
GAGAGAGAGATGATTTGAAGCCCAAACACCAAAGATTATCTCCTCAAGCCCTTGTGAAATTATCTTCACAAACCAAACTCTTAAACACACTTAGAAACCTTAAACAAACTTGTAAAAACTTCTTTAAAACTTTTCTCTTAGTTCATGGGAGAGTTGAATGCAATGGGGTATTTAAAACAACCCAAAACATCAGCCAAAAACACCCCAAAACAAGAACTAGCCGTTTATAGCCGTTTATAGCCGTTATAGAGAGAAAAGACCAAAATACCCCAAAATCCAGCATTCTGGAATCTTGCGTATCTGGATTTGTAAAATCAATTAAAAATAGTAAAACAGCTCCAAAAATTATGAAATTTTGTGGGAAGGTTCTATACATGTATAATGACATGTTAGAGAAAGAATTTCTGAAAAATCATTTCGCAGTTGAGAGAAATAAATATTTGAACACCGATATACAGTTTCCAAAATCTGCTGACATATAAGATTTTGTAAAATCAATTTGGCACAGTAAAACAACTCCAAAAATCATGAAATTTTTAAGAACCCTTCTAAACATGTATATGAATATGTTAGAGAAAGAATTTCTGAAAAATCATTTTCCAGTTGAGAGAAATAAATATTTGAACACAGATATACAGTGTTATGAGTCGACTCGCACTTTTCATGGGTCGACTCATAATTGACCGTTATAGGCCAAAAACAGCTTATGAGTCGACTGAAAAAATATATGAGTCGACTCATCATTCATGAGTCGACACATCAAGTTATGGGTCGACTCAGCAGAATCAAAACATAAAAACCAGCGCAGTTCTTGAGTCGACTTATGCCAGGCATGAGTCGACTCAACCTGTCGGGTCGACTCATGAACTTATGAGTCGACTCAGCAGAAAGAAAAAAAGAACTACGCAGCAGTTTGTGAGTCGACTCATTTCTAGTTATGAGTCGACTCATAAACTTGCACACAGAAAAATTGAGGTTTTGAGTCATTAAAAAAATATCAAATGAAGTCTAAAAATATGAAACTTTGGGAAATGTTTATAAACATGATAATAGACATGTTACAAAAAGAATTTTTGGAATTGCACTTTCCAAAAGTGAAAACTCATCATTTTATAAAACTAGTCCAAAACATGAAAACTGAAACATACATGTTTTTGACATTTGATATAAACCATGTTTTGAAACATTGTAAAATGATTTTATAGACTTAATAAAATATGTATAAACTGATATTGAAGTCTATAAACTAATAAAACAATGTTTTCATAAAAACACCTATATTTCGATAAAATCAACAAATACGTGTGTGTGAATAATATGAGCTTAAAGTATTAACAAACAAGTATAAAAGCCTAAACTAAATATACCCAAGCTTGTGATCTTCAACGAAGCTCTATCTTGGTATACATGGATGAAGCTTGACTTGGATCTTTAACATGAATTGCAAGGCTTCAACCACTACTCCGCCAACCTCCATTGGATATGATCATGAATGTGCAATTCCATCCATCCTCCAACTCATTGTTTGTCTAGAATACCTAATAAGAAACATAAACACTAGACAAACAATATTAGGAATTGTTTGTAATCATCAAAACAAGATTAGAAGATGTAGGCTCATACCATGAGACCTAACAGTTATAGACTTAGTAAAACATGTATAAACTAATATTGAAGTCTATAAACTAATAAGACAATATTTTCACAAAATTACATATTTTATGCAATGTTATCAAAAACGCAATAGAATATGAAACATATGAATATATATATGAATGTAAATTTGTTTCATATCTATATAGCTAAACCAAAACACAATAATAAATATGAAATGTGTAATCTCATATTTATGAACATGAAAACTCAAAACTATGTATGTATATATATACCTATATATATACATGGAAACCAAAACATATATGTATATATGAAACTATATATATATACATGAAAACCAATATAATGTGTGTGTGTAATATTGAGCTTAGAGTATCTAGCACACATAATATAAAACCCTAAACTACATTACCCAAGCAATCTTGATCTTCATTGAAGCTCAACTTGGTACACGTGCGGATGAAGCTTGAACTTGATCTTTAACTTGAATTATATGTTGCTTCACTCCACAATTCTGCCAACCTCCATTTGATATCGTCGTTATGGCGCAATCCATCCATCCTCCAACTACGTTGTTTGTCTACAAAACATAGGAATGCACAAACACTAGACAAACAACATTAGTAATAAATTGTTTGTTAAACATCATCAAAATAAGAAGGCCAACAAATACATCTATGATCAGACGAAAAAAGGAATTAAGATTGCCAGAGAAGGTCTGCACAGGTCAGGAGTAAGCTATGTACCCGGATGCATGCCTTTGATCCTTGTAAGTTGTATTAAATGTTTTATATTGTTGTGGTTAACCTGTGCATGTGAATGCTTGCATGTATTCTGTCAACTTACGTCAAGAAACCATTAAGGCTAACTGGTTCATGTTAACTATTTTAAGGATCTGGTTAACTATATTCAGCTTCATGTTAACTATAGTGTTTCTAGTGTCAAAGTTAACATGCATACTAACATGTATTATTTTTGCAGCTATGGTACTATAAAATGATGGGGATTAAAAGATATGCCTTGTGCAATAGATACAAGCCACCCCTCACTAACTGGGTGAAGATTGGTGAGAAGTATGGATCTTTCCAAAAGCGCACAATAGTTACCAAGGCTGAAAAAGCTAGCATCCATGTTGTACATAAACCAATAGCTGAGATCGGCCCATGGGTTGAGAAATATCCAATCAGAAGGTCATTGATAAGGGAAGATGATCATACGATGATTAGAAGTAAAGGGATTATACCACAATTTTAAGTCATACATACGAAGGGGAAGAAAGTAGCAGTAAGGAAGAGGAAGATTGAAGAAGAAAAGAAGGGTGAAAAGAAGGAAAAAGAGAAGAAACATGAGAAGAGATAGTCATAGGTTTGGTAAGTTCTAAGGTGCTAAATCACAATAGTTAACATGTTAAAAATAATAGTTAACATGTTAACCACAACAGTTAACATATTAGCCACAAGAGTTAACATGTTATCTTTAAGAGTTAACATGTTACCTACAAGAGTTAACATATTAACCACAACAGTTAATATGTTAGCACAACATTTAACATGTTAACCATAATAGTTAACATGTTAGCCACAACAGTTAACCTGTTAACTATAGATGATTAAAGAACCTTTAATTTATATATGTTAACTGTGGGCCTCTAACTGTTAACCTTTATAAGCATCATGTTAACTGTTTCTTATTTCTAAATTATAGAGTTTGTCAAAAGCCATTGATGAGGCTTTCGAAAGGGAAGATGTGATTGAAACGTTACCAGTTGAGGAGCAGCTGTAATTTTTGAGAAATGTGTAGGCTGTCTAAAAATCACCATAGATAGTTGATCCCCCATCAAACACCGATGATGGAAGTTACAATCTGACGACTTCCAGAAGGCTACAATTTGAGGACTTTCACGTAGAATGTTATAATCTGACGACCTTCACAACAACTAATAAAAACCCCAATTCAACAGCCTTCACAATCAACATCGGGAGTTACAATCTAACGACTCTCATATTTTCAAGGAGCCAAGATGAAGATTACAAAATGACGATATGTGCAAAGCTCTAGCAAAAGAGACTACAAATTGACAGTCTCTTCATAGTAAAATACAGATATCTCTTAAACCGTAAGGAATTTGGCAAAACTGACAGAGCAAACCGAACCCTATGGGGTTGGATTGGTCGGCTCCGTCTCGTCGAGATAGCCGATTTTCATATATAATTCGTCCAATTCCGACTTACGGTTTGAAAGTTATGACCTGTTCTTCACAGCAAGTTATGTTCTGAAGTCAATCTGCAAGACTGGACTTCGTCAGAATATTGGACTTAGTCTGAAGCTCGCCAAGCCCGCCTAAGGTTCTCCTCTGCATTACAGAGTCAAAACGTACGGGTCAAACTAGCATGGTAACATCAAAATGCACAGGTCGAACCTGCGTTGTAACCTCAAAACGCACGGGTCGGACCTGCGTTATAACCTCAAAACGCAGAGGTTATCCTTGTTGTATAACATCAAAACGTAGAGTTTATGCAGAAATTAACTCTGCACCCCAGGTCCAAATCACAGAGTTCATCTCTGCGCGGCCTAACTGTGCGTTTTCAGCCTAAAATAGTCCCAACTGTGCGTTTTCAGCCTAAAACAGGCCCAACTATGCGTTTCCAGCTCAAAACGCAGAGTTCATCTCTGCGCAGCGCGACCTGTGTGTTTTCAGCCTAAAACAGGCCTAACTGTGCGTTTTCAGCCTAAAACAGGCCCAACTGTGCGTTTTCAGCCTAAAGCAGGCCCAACTGTGCGTTTCCAGCCCAAAACGCAGAGTTCACCTCTGCGCAGCGCGACCTGTGCGTTTTTAGCCTAAAACAGGCCCAACTGTGCGTTTTCAGCCCAAAATGCAGAGTTCACCTCTGCGCAGCGCGACCTGTGCGTTTTCAGCCTAAAACAGGCCCAACTGTGCGTTTTTAGCCCAAAACGCAGAGTTCATCTCTACGCAGCACGACCTGTGCGTTTTCAGGCCCAACTCTGCGTTTTAGGTCCAGAAACGCACAGTTCGGGCCCAGAACGCTGTTTTCAGCATTTGACTCGTTCAAGCACGATTTGAACGGTTCCAGAACCGTTTTCTCCCCAAGATTTGAGGGGATCACTACCCTATTATGGAGATATTTATGGGTGGCAGTTACACCCCATTAAACCCTCATTAAGGAGAGATTTAGGGGGGCGGTTACACCCCTAAATCCCTTATAAATAGTGGGAAACTCAACTGAGTTCAGATCCTCTTTTTTGGCTGACTTTTTGGGGATCCTTGATTGGGCATCTTGCCGCTTTCTGCAGCAACAAAGTCCTTGGAGCATTCCCTTAGCTTATTAACCGAACTTTCGGTTCAAATCAACTCTTTTTCAAGAGTTCAAACTCGTTCAGAGTTAAACTCGATCTGAGTTATCAACTCGTCCAGAGTTTCAAACTTGCTCTGCAAGTTCTTCTAAACTCGGTCAGAGTTTCAAACTTGCCACGCAAGTTCTCCACAACGTCAAAACGTGAGGAGAAGACTACGTTCCAGTGAATCAAGACATTCGGATCTTCAACGGAGAGAAAACTCGACTCAAGTATTCGAGGAAGGCACTCCATCGCCACCGTGAAAAACCCAGAATTAAACAAAGGGGAGAATCAAATTCATTCTCCTCTCTTTTGTAATCGGAATCCAAATTGTAATCGATTTTAAGAGAATACAAATCAATTTTTCTTTCATTTCTTTTACATCGAATTTTTCCACAAACAAAATGCTGCTAAAGTAAACCAGAGACTTTTTCGTACACTGAGGGTCTCAAAGAAATTGTATTGTAAAACTTTTATGAACGAGATTCGTAGACTTAACAAAAAGGTTAAGGGATTGGACGGATCTTTTGACATAGTAGATCCCTTGGTTTTTGAGAACAATGTGAAGAAGCTTATCGCACAGCAGCTGAAAGGAAAGCCTACAGTGGAAGAAGAGGATAAGCATGAAATCGATGGAGAAAACCTTGATAATGAGCTCGTATTTGAGGATGAAGAGGACAACCATGGAGAGAGAGAGACGACGTCACCATGAATAAAGGTGTTGATGAAATGGGCAAGAACGAAGAGAGAGACGAAGTGATCAAGGATGAGGAGGATAGTCAGATGTTTGAGGATGAAGAGGACTCAAATGGAGAGAGACATGATGTTACCAAGAATAAAGTTGTCGAGGAAATGGGCAAGAGCGAAGAGAGAGACAAAGTGATCAAGGATGAGGAGGACAAGCAGATGGTTAAGGAGAGATCCAAGGTGGCAGAGGAGACCAAAGGACCGACAACTAAAGATGGGCAAATGTCTGTGGAGGAGGAAGGTGTGGTTGAGAATGTTCCGCTCAACAAAAGTGCTATAAGGTCAAGGAGGCCAGTGAGGAAAAAATATGTGGGTTTTAGGAGTAGAGCTCCAAGTGGAAGAGCAACCAAGAAAGGTAAGGGATTACAGTTGAAAGAAGGTGAGCACAAAGATGAACAGTTGAAACCGAGGATAAGAAGCCGAGGGATAAGGGATTATAGTTGAAAGAATGTGAGCACAAAGATGAACCCATTGCTGTTGATGATAAGGTAGAAAAAATAACAGTTTACTACGATGACAGCGTTGGTAAGCGGGACGTGCTAAAAAGCACGTATTTGACAGATGTGGATCGTGCTGCCTTAAAAGAGGTGAATCAGGGTATCCTAGATATAGGCACGTTTAGCTTACGAGTGTTGGATAGCATTGGGGCTTTTGTACATAACTACAGAATACCAAGAAATGTGGCAGCAAAACTCTCAACTGAGGAGAACAAATGGCTCGCGCAGTACTACAAGGAGAAATGTAGCCCGTAAGTTAATTATGAACCTCTATTAGCTCTCTTTAATGTTAACTGTGAACCTCTGTTAGCTCTCTTTAATGTTAAATGTGAACCTATGTTAGTTGCTTGTTATGTTTGCGCGTTTAGATGTTAGCTTTCATGTTTTAGATTTTAACCATCCGTAACTTATTGCTTTTTAAGGTACGTCGATGTCATCGTTACTGATAACAGCACAATTACATACCCAGAACTACTGTATTTGCTCTGCGGGGGAAGACTCGATGACAAAGTAACAGAGGCCATCTTAGATAGATTACGGTAATGGTTGCAGTTGCAGGAGAACGCTGCGTTAAACAAGCAGTATGGGATTATATCTACATTTTTCTACATAAGACCAATCCTCATATAATTAGTTAACATCTAAGCTCTTATAGCTAACATGTTAACCACAATAGTTAACATGTTAAAAATAACAGTTAGCCACAATAGTGAACATGTTAGTCACAAGAGTTAACATGTTATCCACAAGAGTTAACAGAGGCTATCTTAGATAGAATACGACAATGGTTGTAGTTGTAGGAGAACACTATTTTAAACAAGCAGTATGGGATTGTATCTATATTTTTCTATGTAAGACCAATCCTCATATAATTAGTTAACATCTAAGCTCTTATAGCTAACATGTTAACCACAATAGTTAACATGTTAAAAACAATAGTTAGCTACAATAGTGAACATGTTATCCATAAGAGTTAACATGTTAGCCACAAGAGTTAACATGCTAAATATTATGGTTAAAATGTTAACTATATGAACTTGAACCATGTTCACATGTTAAAGACCGCTCTTCCTTAATGTCTCAATTTTATATAACAGCATTCACTCTATGGAGACGAGTCTCATCTGTGGCTATATGAACTATATAAACTTTATATATAAAAACATATTATCGATGGCCGATCAATACTCATATTCCCAATTGTTCGTCATGACCATTGACATTGTGTCGAAGTTAGATTGGATGAAAATTTAGCTTTGCACTATAGTTCGGTAACTCACTTTGCTTACCTTGAGTCCGTTAACAAAATTATAAACTTCATGGACCATATGAAGGCCGCATTCAATCCTAAAAAGTTGTGTAGGACATTTTAATATAAGGAAATCTCATGCGAGCCTCAAAAGGGAAGGTACATTGGAAATGAACCTTATTTTATTAAAGAATTTTCGTCTCCAAAACTGATCTGTAATATATATTTATGTTTTGTTATTTGTAGCTACGACTGTGGGATATACGTTTACCTTTATGTATGGGCTATTCTCCAGAAAGGTGATGTACTGCATGTTACGCCCGCCGATGATTCATCGGAGGTAGTGCGTGCAAGGCTTGTCGCTGAACTGATAAAAGAAGGTTGGGAATTCAAAAATATCAAGGGCACAATATCCGTGGAGGACCCAGAATTGAAAGCGTCTACATGAGCCACAAATGTACATCCTTTTAAGCTTGTATAGATTATAGTTAATATCTCTGGGGTAGATAAATAACTACAAACAATCTTCATAATTTTCAGCTTGTATAGATTATAGTTAATATCTCTAGGGTGTAATGTGTTAGCAGCTAATGAACTATAGTGTTCGGAGAAAGTTAACATGTTAGATGCGTAAGTTAACAATGTACGGAGAAATTTTATATCATATCAGGTTCACTTGTTAAATATTACTCTGTACGGATAAAGTTAACGTGTTAGAAGTGTAAGTTAACACATTTCTGTGAAATATAACATGTTAACTATGTAGCTTAACAAGTTAATAAGAAAGTTAACATGTTAGCTGTATAACTTAATAATGTACGAGAGAAAGTTAACGTGTTATCTGCATAGCTTAACAAGTTATCAGAGAAAGTTAACATCTTAGCTGCATAAATTTACAATATACGAGGGAGTGCCAACGTGTTATCTTCATAGCTTAACAAGTTAACAAAGAAAGTTAACATTTTATCTACATAACTTAACAATGTAACAATAAAAGTTAACATGTAATATGTGTAACTTAATAAGCTACCAAGAAAATTTTATATGTTAACTGTAACTTTACAATCTAACAGAGTAACTTTACAAACAAAGTAAGTTAACATTTTCATTATAGTTCACATTGTCCCAAAAGTATTTCAGTTCATATACACAACTACTACATACCTACAAAAGTATTACAAATACCCAAATATGTTTCAGTTCATATAAACAGAAACATACATACAAAAGTATTACATACACCCAAAAGTATTCCAGTTCATCTACAACTCATATCAATCGGCGATCGATTCATTGCAAGTTGCGTGGTTGTGGCCTTCAACGTGGCATCGAGAGCATTTCAAAGGACGTTTGTACACTGTTCAATTGTTGATACGCCGTATTTTATTTCTCCCCTTTCTTTTGGTAGTATGTGGTGGAAGTAGCTCGATCTCATCCCTTGGTACACTTCATTTCTCATAATCTGGTATAGGATAGAGAATCGGCCCATAGATTTTTTAAATACTTCTTTGGACATAAACCAATCGCAATATTGGCAAATATCTCTCTTTATGTACGAGATGACTACACATGCATGTTTATATGGAGTCCGCATGATGTCCCAAGCACCGCAAGTGCATGTCTTCTTCTCCAAATCAACGCGGGTAGTTTTATGTGCTTGCACTTCAAATATGTCAGTTGCAGCTTGCTTAACATCCAATGGACGACCTTTCTCTATATTTTCTTTAAGCACCATCTCTGCTTGTGGACAGAGATATCCAGCCTATTTATCTCCAAGTAACCGACGATTACTCATTCGGACCATTATCTGTTTACGAATATGCTCAACCATTTGTAGAATTCGTAGCAATCTAGTCTCCCATATCCAATTATTAAAAGACTCAGCGACATTAGATGCTATGTGCACATACCTGAAATTATATATATCGAGTTAATAGGTCACAAATAAGGGTTAACAAATAATTGTATTGAGTTAACAGGTAATGAATTACAGTTAACAGTTTGCAGATAAGAGTTAACAAGTCACAAATAAGGGTTAAGAAATAATTGTATAGAGTTAACTTTTTTGAATTACAGTTAATAGTTTACAGACAAGAGTTAACAGGTAACATATAAGAGTTAACAAATAATTGAATAGAGTTAACAGGTAATGATTTACAGTTATGAGTTTACAGATAAGAGTTAACAGGTCACATATAAGAGTTTACAAATAAATGAATATAGTTAACAACCTCCTAAATTTTGTTATCAGTTAAGAAATAACAGAATATAGTTAACAGCGCTGATATAGAATTTAACAAATCCAAAGTTAACATGCTACGTATTATAAGTTCAAACATTAGCGTAGATATAGAACAGCCAAATAACGTTACCTTATTCCCGGAAAGAATGCATTTGCCTATTGATCAGGAGAGTAGTTCACAGCAATGTTGTATACCCTTGGATCCATGTCATATATCTCTTTCATGTACTCATTCCATTCTGTTATTGTGTATTTATAACAAGCAGCTTGGAGTAAGTTCCCCAGAACATGAGTGTCCTTCGACTTCATACCTAAGTCCTTAAGCTTTAACCTGAAATTTTCAACAAGATGTAGAACACACCTCGAGTGTAGAGCTTCTGGAAAATACTCTTTTACTTATTCTTTAATTCCTTTATTAAAATTATAACCAATTGGTGGGAAGGATTGTAAGGGTCAACCCTCTCATAAAGTATGGACCATAGACCTTAAAGGAATCACTTCCAATTCATCAAATTATCTTGATCACATATACAATACGCTAAGGGAAATATACCTTGGTTCCCATCGTATGCTATGGCCGAAAGGAGCATACCTTTATATCGATCCTTCAAAAATGTACCGTCCAAAAATAGAAGGGGTCTGCATCCACTCAAGAAACCATTGATGCATGCAGCGTAACAAACAAAGTCTTGAAAACCTCTCCTCATTCTGGTCAGCATGTATATAGCTGCCAGGATTTGTCTCTTTTACTATGCGCTCATACCTAGTCGTGTACGAAGAAACAAACCAACAAGTTAACATGTTATCCGTGTAGCTTAACAAGCGACCAAAAAAAGTTAACACATTATCAGGGTAACTTAACAAGTTAACACATAAAGTTAACAAATTATCTGCATAACTTAACAATGTAACAGCGAAAGTTAACATGTTAGTGGTGAAACTTAACATGTTATCAATGTTATCAATGAACTTAACAAGAAACATGTTAACTATTTGTTTTAACAAGCAAACTTTGAAACTTAACAAGTTAACAATAAAGCTCAACATTTACCATCGTAGTTGATCATAGGACTCATATATATCCTCATAAAGCTTTTCTTGTGTTCTCTCTTTCCCCTACCATATCTTACCGTAATCAATTCTAAGGCCGTAGTTTGTGAGGAACTCTTTTTGCATATCAACTAGTCAGATTTCTGGATGGACCTTTAGGAGTGGTTATAACTGTGTTGCAATGAATTTACGGGATGCCCTTGAATGACCTGCATTTTGCCCGTGCTACCCACAAGTGTATTCATTAACAAACTTCTTGATCGAAAGTCTCTTTTCATTCTTAACAGGTGAAGCAAACAACATCCATAGGCACTCATAAGTTTCTTTATATTGGCAATATACACATATACGTTTTGGTTTGTTCTTTTTAAACTCATAATCAAACATTTTGGCAAGAGCATAATATGTCAGCACCAACCTTAATTCTTCTGCCCTCTCAAATTCTTGACCCTCTTCAGTTAATGCATTATGCCACCAACCAGGAATCATTAATGTGTTGTTAATAATGTCATCGGACTGCACTACAATGCTACCGTTGGGATTATCAATTGGAATTCTTTCTGAACCATGATTTGCGGCAGAAGTGCAATCAATAAACGGTGGCTTCAATGTATTCATAATGTTGTACAAATATAATTGTTTTTTCTTAAAATAACGAACATGACTTGTAGTTAAATTCTGCAGTACCTTTAAAAGTTAACACATATGCCCTAAATCTTAACAACCTTGGGTAAAAAGTTAACATATATCAGTTAAAAGCTAACATTTAACCTGGAACAGTTCACTATGTTATCATTTCTCCACATTTTACTCAAGCAATTCATAAGTTTTTAAAAATTGAAGTGTAAATATAACTTACATTTCAGGAGGTTGCTTCGGGGTGTTCTGTCATCTTGAAACATCTACATCTATAGTATCTCGAATATGGATCTCCAGACACCCGATATTACGGTTGTGTTCCACCATACACTCCATATCATCCTCATTCTCAATCTCAAAACGCAGATCAGGGATTCTTTCAGATTTATAAACCATTGATAACGCATCATAAGGGACCTTCAACCTCTCAGCCACGTCAAACTTAAACACAAAAAAAGAGGTTACACACGTTACCCTTGAGAACACTACTCTCTCACCAAAGGAAACCATGCAAATAAGGGGGCTCTCCACCATAAATAAAGGGGATTTAAGAGGATTTATGAAGGGCACTTTATGACAAGTAGGGGGTTGAAGATCATAAGCCCTAACCGCATAAATCTGCCCTTTGCACCATAAATACACTCTATTCAAAGACGAGTGGGTTAAAAGGATATACAATGGAGGGAGCGCACCAAAATTTTCCCCCAAAATAGCCATCACCTCGCCTTAATTGCGACGGGAAGGGATCGCCAGCGATCGAATCTTGTTTTCGAGGCACGGAGAGAAAGGCGGGGGTATTTTAGGGTCTCTGGGTGCAAATACGGCTGATAGAATGTCATTTAGGGATGAGTTATATTTTTTTGAATTTTGAAGGGCATAGCCATATGGGCCAAAGTACATGGGTCTGGGCCACATGAGAAGTCAAATTTTGGGGCCTTGAAGCAATTTTTCCTTGTTTTTATTTCTTAATATAAAAAAGATTAAATATACAATATAATTAATTACTTTAAAATAATCTATTCTAATGTAATAAGAAGAACTTAACAAAAACACATACTTATCGAATGAGATGAAAGTGCTACTAAAATTTTTTATAATTTTTTAGTTTATATATAGTGATATGTATTGTTACATGTGAGAGGATAACGATTATAAATAGAATTATATTTAAATAATAATAGTATAAAATCTTAACCTTTGAAGATATGTAAAGAGAGAGATGGGGGACAATAAAATAATTTTTTTTTACTCCTACTAGCAGCACCGTTGAGCATGTTTATTTAAAGGCTTAAGAAATTTAATTATATAGCACTTCTAAGATAATATGAACTTCAAAGTTATGAGTGTTGGGCAATAGTCTCCCCGCCTACTACGATCTCCGTAACTTGGGAACTAACCCACAATCAACAAGAAATAAAACAACCACAATCAAGAAGAAGGAACACCGAAATTTACGTAGTTCAGTCGACCAACTTCGACCTACGTCCATGGGCAACAATACAAGAAATCCACTATGTATCACAGAGAACTACAAGAGGAACCACTTAATTCTCGTCTCTCAATCTCTTAACCTCACATACATAATCAACTCTCATATTCTCTCCAAAGCCCTCCCCTTACAATCTTTGAACAGACAAAGACTGTGAAACCCTCTTCCAATGATGTAATCTTTTGCACAGATAAAGACTACGAAGCCCTCACCTCTCGCACAATATTCTTGAATCAGGTTATGCCCTCTGCTAACCCTAGATTACAAGGATATTGGTTATCTCTCCTCTGCTTGGTTTTTCCACCAATAATAGAAGAATATATATAGAAAAACCAACACCATATCTCTAGCCTAACTTCCTAATTAGAATATGTTTTAAACTCCTAATCATGATGAGACCCAGTCTCCTAATCATGATAGATCTCTAACCCTATCTAATTCTCATGAAGTTATACAAAGAATTAAAGACACAATCCCAACAATCTCCACCTTAGATTTGATTCTCAAACTCCCTTGAAGATATATCATAGATGTCTTAAAACTTTGTCTCTCCCGCTGAGTCTTCTATTTCTTTTCACACTTTAAATCAAAGCACATGCACTCTTAATCAGAACACCTGCACTCCAATTGGATGCCCATACGACCCTCACTTTCATCCGCCTCGCTGTGGCGCCTCCACCTCTCTTGTGCACACAAAGAGATCTTTGCCACCTCTGACATTAAATCAACCATTCTTCTCCTCCCGAATTGAACTTGACAGTAGTCTTTCCCCACTTGTTGTCCCCGTACTCTACCTGCATCGCGCATCTTGAATTATATTGGTGCACCTCTCCTACTCCACACTATGAACCAGATGTCTCCATCTCCTCCATTACTTGGCTTAGACTGAATATGAGCGCTCATTGTCTTCAAGTCTAATGCCACCATCTTCATCAACATGTGTGTCACTCAGTCGTGCATGCTTGCAAACTCGACCTAATCTGGCACTGTCCTCCTCAAGTCTAAACACCAACCAACTACTACTCCCATGATGACTCTGAATAATTATATGCTGATAATACTACTGCTAATCTGATTCTCTACACCAGTCTTATCCATCGCATACTCATTTACCCTATATGCCATCAGATTTGTCTTGCAGTTGAATAGCGGAATACCAAACTTCGGACCCGAAGAAGTCATCATAATCTAACCATAATCAAAATTTCAATTAGTCACTATAGAGATTTAATTTGATAAAACTGACATCAAAAACAAACTCCGCATATCGAAAAACCTAAGAACGACTCCTAGATCACCAAAATTCGCTTCCAAATCCTCGATCAAAAGATAAATTAATTTGCCCCGTCGGATTTTATTTAATAATTTATAAGCAAATCCTCACCCACGTGAACAGTGTTTCTCTCGCTGCTACAGTATTTTCTGCTACATTACCTTTTTCCTTCATCTTGATTCTTTTAACGTCGATCTTCAATCTTGCACGATGCCGCCTTCTATCTTGAGAATTTGCTCTCGGATCCATCATCACTCTGATACCAATTGTTGATGAATTTTGGTCTCCCCACCTACTATGATCTCCACAACTCAGAAGATAACCCACAATCGATAAGATATAAAACAACCACAATCAAGAAGAAAGAACACCGAAATTTACGTGGTTCAGTTGACCAACTTCGACCTACGTCCATGGGCAACAATTCAGGAAATCCACTATGTATCAGTGAGAACTAAAAGAGGAACAACTCAACTCTCGTATCTCAATCTCTCAACCTCACATACATAATCAACTCTCATATTCTCTCCAAAGCCCTCTCCTTACAATCTTTTGAGTGGACAAAGACCGCGAAACCCTCTCCCAATGATGTAATCTTTTACACATATAAAGACTACGTAACCTTCGCCTCTCTCACAATATTCTTGAATTAGGCTACGCCCTCTGCTAACCCTAGATTACAAGAATATTGGCTCTCTTTCCTCTGCTTGGTTTTTCCTCCAACAATAGAAGAATATATATAGGAAAACCAAAACTCTATCTCTAACCTAACTTCCTAATTAGAATAGCTTTCAAACTCCTAATTATGATGAGACACATTCTCCTAATCATGATAGATCTCTAATCCTATCTAATTCTCACAAAGTTATACAAATAATCAAAGACATAATTCCAACAATGAGGAATAAACATCCATATATATAACAATAATAATCTAACTCCTTGAAAAGATAAAGCAAACTATTAAATTAAAGATAAATATAAACTCCTTATCTAATTCATGTGAACAATTATTTTGGATTTTGGATATTTTTGCTAGAGCTGGTAAATTTGGAGTTGGACCTGCCTAAGCCCAATAAATATCGTTTTGTAGCATAAATTTGTAGTTGAACCCAATGGAAATCAAATTGGTCGATTGTATAATTTCTTGATTCTAATATAATCTAAATATATTTTGTATCATTATCCTCATATTATGTATAACTAATAGGAATTCATCAATTTATTAACTTACTCTCACTTAATGGATTCATATTTGAATCCCAAGAATATTTTTATCTACCGAAAGTTTCTCCGAACTCGTGCTTTTAAAAGGAGTATGGTATATGTGTGTGTGTGTGTATATATATATATATATAT
>BQKN01065388.1:1341-28623 GCA_022839385.1 Asparagus kiusianus
TCGGACGGCTCTATTCCCATAACATCCAAGATGTTAATGGATAAGTTATTATGACAAGTCTGCAAGATGAACTCCTCCGTGATGGGATCCTTGCAGTTCATCGCCTTGTTGCGGAAGCGTTTGATGAAGGTATCCACCGACTCTCCGTTCTTTTGTTTCTCATCGAAGAGTGTCCTAATGGATATCTCGTCGTCGTCATCAAAGAAATGAGTAAGGAACATGCTCTCCAAGTCCTCCCAACTGTTGATGCTTCCAAATTTAAGACGGCGATACCAATCGAAGGCAGCTCCGCGAAGAGTGCCGACGAATGACCGAACCATCAAGGGTTCATTGCCGGAGATCATGCCCAAGTGGGACTTGAAGTAGATTAAATGTTGAGTGGGCGAGCCTCTTCCGTCAAACGGCGTGAAGTTGATCAGGTTGAACTTCGTCGGATACAGAATCGAGTCCCACTCTTTCGGGTAAGGACAAGGAATTCCGGTCTTCTTTACCTCTCGAGCAAACATTAATGCGTTAATTTTGCTCTCGAGATCTTTCATCTTCTCATCCCCGCTTGTGCTGGAGCTTGGACAAATTAAAGGTGGGATAACGGGGCCACCCCCTGTATTACCACCCCCAGCGTTTTGGTTAACCGGAGGGTTCTCGACATTGAGAGGTTCATCCACATCCGAATCGCTACCTGCTTGGTTAGCATGGTTACGACGGCTGGATTCACCGAGCTGATTAGATAGAGCGCGAACTTGTTGGTCGTGCTCTTCCCTCATCCGTAGCAGGGCCGTTTCCATTTCGATTTTGAAAGCCTCTTTCTGCTTAGCCAGGGCCTCTTCAAGTATCTTAGTTACTTGTTCAGCGCTGATCATAAGCGATGAGCAAGGTTGCCCCGCGCTCGATGCCATGTCATCGGACGCTACGGCCGAGCAGGAGTCTGAATCAGTATCCGACGCCTCTTCTTCTAGAGAAAGCCCCTTCGGCACCCTTCGGTAGTCCTTCCGGCCAATGGCTCCCGACCGCAACCGCGTCATGCATCGGGATATCTCGGCAAGCTGGTCCCGGTTGAAGGGTTGCGTCGATCTCGCTCTGCCGGTCATATTAGCCGTCACCCTTAGATATTCGTCTTCTTGGCGGACGAACTTCTTCTTGTGGGAATGTCTCGGTGTGGAAATTCTCTCGAACACCGAAACTCTCTTTGGGTTTTGGGCACAGCAGCATCCCGACAGCACCGCTTTGATGATATTGGCGCACGGGCAGTGAGACTCCATGTCCTGCACATATTTCTTCTGGGGTTTTTCCACACCCCCAGCTCTATAGTACAACTCATCAGCTTTAAAACTAGAGCAACCTATAGAGTGTTGGTGTGTATTCCCCGGTATAACACTCTCATCATGAGATGAGTGTGTTTCCCTTTGGGAATGCAACACTTGGTTAGTTTTCTCAAGAGTGGCCCGTTCAGTTTTATGCTTTTGTGAGCGTAAAAACTAAACGGGCTCTTGTGCTTCGACCCGCAACTCAATGTGGTCAGTGATAGGGGCTTTCCCTTTATCATCTTTCCTGGGGGGATTGATTCGACCCCCAGTTTGATCTGCAACTTGGGGACCTTTCAATGGTCCCAGTCTTTCCTTGATGGGTACTCTACCTCGATTCACCGGTAAGGGACCGAGGCGACCCTTCAAAGGAACCCTGGGTTTTGAATGATCCCCTTTGTTACCAGGCTCCGTTAGAGGCACCGGATCTGGTTTTGACAAACCTTGGGCAGCAACTCCACCCCCTTGTGTTTGAGACGCTGGTTTTGGCTTTGGCAACCACACCCACTTGCTTGTAGACGGCTTTGTGGCCGCCTCTTCTTTCTGCATCTCCTCCGCCTTCTTTAAGAGAAGTCGGGCATGTGCGAGCAATGCCCGCCTCTTCTTGATTCGCTCCTCAAGGGTGGAGCGATTCCTCTTCACGCGAATCTACTCGTTCGCTTCAGTTTCGGAGGAGGAGTTGGTGGTTTGCCGTTGTTGCTCCTGGCGGTACCTGGACTTTAGATCCTCGTTGTAGTGGATCCCGTCCGTTGATTCAGCGGCTTTTGCTTGTTGTAGAGCAAGGCGTTGACGCCGTCTTTGGCTGGCCCTTTTGGACAGAACCGGAGTTGCATCATCCGTCGCCTTTGAGCTTGATGACACGGGAACGTTGCATGGAACGAAGGCAGCGACGGCAACGGGCTCTTGGATCTTGGAGCTGGAAGTCCCACGAACGTTCTTGGAAGAGGATGCCTTCTTGCGCCGGTTCGGGGATGCGGATCTGGAGGAGGAGGAAGAGAGGTACTCTTCAAACTTCTTCTGATCGAACTCGTATTCGATCTCTTCATTCACCCGGATCTTAAAGGCCGGTTGCGTCACTCCGATCTCGGCAGCGAGGTCGGCGGCTCCCACTGTGGTCGCCAGCTTGTTTTCGTCGAAAGTTGCTGTTTTCATTGCTCTTGTCTTTTTGAGATCTGTTACAACTTCAGGCGTTACAACAGAATAAAATGAAAACAAATGATTTACAACTTTAACGAAAATAAACACGAGATCCCGGTTTGGTGCGGTCTCGCTTGCGTGGGTTGTTGGCCTGTGACGGGGATGTTGATATCCGTGGACCGCCGACTCTTCAAGATCCTTTCCGAAAAATCCGGCAGAGTTTCGTCTATCCGCGTGGGATTTAGAAACAGAACTTCGTCGATCCGCGTGAGATCTAGAAGTTATAAGCTTATATCTCGGCTAAAACGAGACACTAGCTCTTCTTAGTGTCACCTGCGAAGGGTAACACCAAGGAAAAGAAAGGGGGAATGAAGAAGAAGTTGATGAAGATCTCTTGCTCCTCGATCCGGCAGGGCTTCGCCGCTCTCTTGAAAGCTCTGACTCCTCACTCCGGCAAGGCTTCGCCGCCTCACACAAGAACAATTCTTGGCTAAGATAATTCAGCCTTGAATTGGGAGTCCCTTGAAATGAAGGCCAAGGAGGCCTATTTATAGGCAAAGGAGAGGGGGGGGTTGAAATGGAGAGGACACCCCTAGGGGTGTCTTGGTTTTGCCAAGACACCCCTCGGGTGTTTCGAGCTTGCCGAGATGCCCCGGGTGCCTCGGTTCAGTCCGAGACTGTCCGTCGTTGTCCCGCCGTTGATTCTTCGTTGACTTTTCGTCCGAACTCGGATTTGAGTGATTTCGGATGCGTTGGAATCTTGTCGGTGAGCTCTGTAGACCCCATCGGTTGGATTATCAGTGGGACCAATGGGAGTTGAAGGGTGTTGGTCCGTTTGTAATGATCACGGGGTTTCCGGTCAGTCCGTATCCCCGTTGTTCTGAGATTTGTTGGCTCACGTAGTCCGTCGGTTCGCTTCAGGCGCTTACCGACGTCATTTGAACTCTTGTGAACCGAGTAGTGACGTTCAATCGTTGCTCGTTGACACTGAGCTGTGTGCGGGGTCCTATCAGCAATTTTTGATGCCTACAGTGACGACGAAAGTCAACACGTGACGACGAAACTCAACCCATGCGGTTCCAAAACCCTAAGGTGGACGCCGGTCAACGCGTAACCTTAGGTCAACGCCGGACATCGCGTTGCGTCAAAAGTCAACACGTGGCGACGAAAGTCAACTCGTGACGACAAAAGTCAACCCACGCGGTTCAAAACCCTAAGGTGGACGTCGGTCAACGCGTAACCTTAGGTCAATGCTATTCGGCGCGTTGCAACAAAAAGTCAACACACAGTGATCCGAAACCCCAAGTCAACACGATGTGACAGGGATAGTAAATTCAAAAGTCAACTCAATGACACGAGCCAAACTCAACCCACCAGCTGTAAACTCGAGACTCCGACAACGGCCAGGCGATAAACGCAGCGCCGGAACAACTTCGGTTATTCGACAAAGCACCGGATAAACCGAAAATCGAAGGAGCCAAGAGTTGAAGCAAACCATAGGTCCCTTAGGCCGACTGAAGGCTGGACCAATCATATCCAAAGTATTCCGGTCTCTTCTATAAAGGAAACGAGTCCGAAACACTTTGGAGGGGGTATCTGTAGGCATCAAAAATTGCCGATAGGTCCCCGCACACAACTCAGTGTTAACGAGCGACGATTGAACTGTTTTCGTGAAAAGTTGCTGTTTTCATTGCTCTTCTCTTTTTGAGATCTGTTACAACTTCAAGCGTTACAACAGACTAAAATGAAAACAAAAGGATTACAGCTTTTCAGAAAATAAACACGAGATCCCGGTTTGGTTCGGTCTCGCTTGCGTGGGTTGTTGGCCTGTGACGGGGATGTTGATATCCGTGGACCGCCGACTCTTCAAGATCCTTTCCGGGAAAATCCGGCAGAGTTTCGTCTATCCGCGTGGGATTCAGAAACAGAACTTCGTCGATCCGCGTGAGATCTAGAAGTTATAAGCGTATATCTCGGCTAAAACGAGATAATAGCTCTTCTTAGTGGTCACCGCTAATGGGCAGCACTAAGGAAAGAGAAGGGGGGTGAATGAAATGTCGATGAAGAACTCTTGCTCCTCGATCCGGCAGGGCTTCGCCGCTCTCTTGACAACTCTGACTCCTCACTCCGGCAGGGCTTCGCCGCTTCACACAAGAGCAATCCTTGGCTAAGATAATTCAGCCTTGAATTGGGAGCCCCCTTGAAAGAGAGGCCTTAGGGGCCTATTTATAGGCAAACAAGGAGAGGGGGGGGCTGCCTTGAGGACACCCCCTAGGGGGTGTCTCGGCCATGGTGCCGAGACACCCCTTGGGGGTGTCTCCGCCATGGTGCCGAGACACCCTTTGGGGGTGTCTTCAGTCATGGCCGAGACACCCCTGGGGTGTCTTGGCTTTGCCAAGACACCCCTCGGGTGTTTCGGTCTGGTCCGAGGCTCTGCTGTTATTCCGCCGTTGATTTCTCGTCCTAACTCGGATTTGAGTGCTTTCGGATGCGTTGGAATTCTGACAGCGAGCTCTGTTGATCCCGATGGTTGGATTATCAGTAGGATGATCGGGACACGGCGGGCGTTAGCCCAATTGCGGTGGTCGCGGGGTTTTCGGTCAATCCGTATCCTTCAATGAACGAGAGGCCCACAAATCGAGTAACCAAACCTATAAAAGTTAGGGTTGCTTGAATCTCTTCCGATTCTCGGAGTGGAGATCCCACTCTTAGTTTCACCTTGCTGGATTCTGGGGGTGGAGATCCCACCCCGAGTCTCCTTTGCAACTGAAGATAGAATATAAAATTCTTCCTCTTCAGCACTGGGAGATAGAATATAAAATTCTTCCTCTCTCAGCCTTTCGATTCTCGGAGTAGAGTTTTCACTCCTAGTTTCGTTCTTTCGGATGCTGGGGGTGGGGGTCCCACCTCAAGTTTCCTTTCCATTGGGAGATGGAATATAAAATTCTTCCTCTTCCATTGGACGGTTTAGTCTTTCACCGATTGAGAAAAGACACCAGAATTCCAAGTCTGGGGAATTTTATCCCGAAGCCTAAGAAGGGATGAGTCAGCGCCTAACACGCGTTGCCGGTTAGTCCTTGACCATTAAAAAGGACAAGCCCACATATTCCACATTGTGGTAGAATCCGTGCTTCACACGTACGGGGAATTTGATCCCGAAGCCTATGTAGGGATAAATCAACGCCTAACACGCGTTGCCGGGTAGTCTATTCCCGTGAGAAAGACGAAGTCTACGTATTCAATATCGTAGCACTAAAAGAGTTAACTCTTTTAGCACGACGTCACATGCGGAACGGACTTAAACAATCCGCATGCTAGCCCGATTCAAACGGTAATCGGTAAAGGCACGTCAAACCCGTTGAGGGCTGGGGGTTCGCCAAAAACCCCAGAGTCAGCGCCTAACACGCGTTGCCGGGTAGTCTATTCCCGTGAGAAAGACAAAGTCTACGTATTCAAGATCGTAGCACTAAAAGAGTTAACTCTTTTAGCACGACGTCACATGCGGAACGGATTTAAACAATCCGCATGCTAGCCCGACTCAAACGGTAGTCGGTAAAGGCTCATCAAACCCGTTGATGGCTGAGAATTTGCCAAAAATTCTATAATGCGAGTCATTGACGCACCAGCTCCATTAGTTGGTCTCGTGACTCGAGCATCCAACAACTTCAGAATGGGATCCACATATGCAGATGAATCAGCTTTTACAGATTGGTCCTGCAACCCCTCCACAAATTTCGGGTTATAAGTTCGTTGTCTAAATCTTGGGATTTCAGCCCCAAATTCGTGGCCTCTTTGCAAATAAGCCCCTTTAAAAACTTTTAGGGACTATTTTGCAAATAAACCCCCCAAACAATTCTTTAACCCTTTTGCATAAAACACCCCCACAATCCTTCATCAAATGAGCACAAATCAAAACCCCAAATTTCAGTCGAATTTTTCACAAAACCCCCCAAAGATTTCAGCCATAAACCTCTCTCTTGAAAATTCAAGTGTGAAAAGGGGTAATTCAAATGGGGGGACCATAAACCTCTCTCTTGAAAATTCAAGTGTGAAAAGGGGTAATTCAAATGGGGGGGACCATAAGCAAAAAACCTCTTTCTCTTGAAAATTCAAGTGTGAAAAGGGGTAATTCAAATGGGGGGGACCATAAACAAAAGACAAAGGAGGAATGAGACAAAACAAGAGAGAGGGGACCACGGGTGAACCAAGACACCCCTAGGGGTATCTCGGCAAAACCGAGACACCCCAAGGGTGTCTCGGCCTTGCCGAGGCACCCCGGGGGTATTTGACCCAGTTTTTACCCCCGAACCTTTTTCTGGTCCCTCGATCGCCGATTGCCGATTGTTGGTGAATTCCACAAGTTGACTTTCCACGGTTCAAAACCCTAAGGTGGACGCCGGTCAACGCGTAACCTTAGGTCAACACCGGACAGCGCGTTGCGTCAAAAGTCAACCCACGCGGTTCAAAACCCTAAGGCGGACGCCAGACAACGCGTAACCTTAGGTCAACGCCGGACAGCGCGTTGCGTCAAAAGTCAACACGTGACGACAAAAGTCAACACGTGACGACGAAGCTCAACCCAAGCGGTTCCAAAACCCTAAGGTGGACGCCGGTCAACGCGTAACCTTAGGTCAACGCCGGACAACGCGTTGCAACCCACAAAACCCTAAGGTGGACGCCGGTCAACGCGTAACCTTAGGTCAACGCCGGACAGCGCGTTGCGTCAAAAGTCAACACGTGGCGACGAAAGTCAACACGTGACGATAAAAGTCAACCCACGCGGTTCAAAACCCTAAGGTGGACGCCGGTCAACGCGTAACCTTAGGTCAACGCTAATCGGCGCGTTGCAACAAAAAGTCAACACCCAGTGATTCAAAACTCCAGGTCAACACGATGTGACAGGGATAGTAAGTTCAAAAGTCAACTCAATGACACGAGCCAAACTCAACCCCCCAGCTGTAGACTCGAGACTCCAACGACGGCCAGGCGATAAACGCAGCGCCGAAACAACTTTGGTTATTCGACAAAGCACCGGATAAACCGAAGATCGAAGGAGCTGAGAGTTGAAGCGAACCACAGGTCCCTTAGGCCGACTGAAGGTTGGACCAATCATATCCAAAGTATTCCGGTCTCTTCTATAAAAGAAACGAGTCCGAAACACTTTGGAGGGGGTATCTGTAGGCATCGAAAATTGCCGATAGGTCCCCACCCACAGCTCAGTGTTAACGATCGACGACTGAACGTCACTACCCGGTTCACAAGAGTTCAAATGACGTCGGTGAGCGCCTGAAGTGAACCGACGAACTACGTGAGCCAACAAATCTCAGAACAACGGGGACACGGACTGACCGGAAACCCCGTGATCACTGCAAACGGACCAACGCCCTTCAACTCCCGTTGGTCCCACTGATAATCCAACCGATGGGATCTACAGAGCTCGCATTCAGAATTCCAACGCATCCGAAATCAATCAAATCCGAGTTCGGACGAAAAATCAACGGCAGATCAACGGCGGAACAACAGCAGAGCCTCGGACCAGACTGAGACACCCAGGGGTATCCCGGCAAGGTCGAAACACCCGAGGGGTGTCTTGGCAAAACCAAGACACCCCAGGGGTGTCTCGGCCATGACCAAAGACACCCCCAAGGGGTGTCTCAGCCAAGGGGCCAAGACACCCCCCTAGGGGTGTCCTCCAATGGTCCCCCCTACCTCTTGGATTCCTATAAATAGGCCTCCTTGGCCTTCATTTCAAGGGGCGCCCAATTCAAGGCTGAATTATCTTAGCCAAGAATTGCTCTTGTATGAAGCGGCGAAGCCCTGCCGGAGTGAGGAGTCAGAGCTTTCAAGAGAGCGGCGAAGCCCTGCCGGATCGAGGAGCAAGAGATCTTCATCAACTTCTTCTTCATTCCCCCTTTCTTTTCCTTGGTGTTACCATTCGCAGGTGACACTAAGAAGGGCTAGTGTCTCGTTTTAGCCGAGATATAAGCTTTAAACTTCTGAGATCTCACGCGGATCGACGAAGTTCTGTTTCCATATCCCTTCGCGGATAGACGAAACTCTGCCGGATTTTCCGGAAAGGATCTTGAAGAGTCGGCGGTCCACGGATATCAACATCCCCGTCACAGGCCAACAACCCACGCAAGCGAGACCGAACCAAACCGGGACCTCGTGTTTATTTTCGATAAAGTTGTAATATCCTTTGTTTTCATTTAAATCCTGTTGTAACGATTGAAGTTGTAACAGATATCAAAGCAATGAAAATAGCAACTTTTCCCGAAAACAAGGGGCTCCTGATTTTGCTCTTGGCTTGGCTCCTCTCTTGATTTTTTGCCTTGAGCAAGATCTGAATTTTGAAGCGGCGAAGCCCTGCCGGAGTAAGGAGTCGGAGTTTTCAAAGAGAGCGGCGAAGCCCTGCCGGAGTGAGGAGTCTCCACCTTCATTCACCCCCTTCTCCTTTCCTTAGTGTTGCCCATTAGCGGTGATACTAAGAAGAGCGAATATCTCGATTATCCGAGATAGGAGCTGTCGGTTTCCATATCCCATTGCGGATAGACGAAACTCTGCCGGATTTTCCCGGAACGGATCTGATCGACCAGCGGTCCACGGATATCAACATCCCCGTCACAGGCTAAAGACCCACGCAAGCGAGACCGCACCAAAACGGGATCTCGTGTTTATTTTTGATAAAGTTGTAATATTTTGTTTTCATTTCATTCTGTTGTAACGATTGAAGTTGTAACAGATCTCAAAAAAAGCAATGAAAACAGCAACTTTTGACGAAAACAACGGGTTATGTCCTCGGGCGATGGGAGCACGAACTGAAGCGCAGTGGATTGTATGCTCCAGTACGCGCCACCATGTATGGCTTACAGATCAGCAAACACCATTTCCAAGCATTATTGGAGCTTTACAATCCTCATGCCAACACTTGCCTGCCCCGCAATGGAGAGTTAGAGTTGGCTCTTCATGAGATGCAGAAGGTTTCTGGCCTACCGATGGGTGATCACCCGTATCAAGAGTATTTTCCTTCAAACTGGCAGCTGAGCCAATTGAAGAGGGCCTCTCCCGACATATACAACACGCTCTGGGATCTTACCTATCATTACCATGTAGGCATCAAAAATCGCCGATAGGTCCCCGCAAACAACTCAGTGTTAAACAAATGACGATGAACGTCACTACCCGATTCACAGGGGTTCGGTTAACAATGGTGAACGATTGAAGTGAATCGACGAACAATGAAGGCACGGGCTAAATCAAGGGCCCCGCAATGTTTACAAAGAGAACAACATCCTTCGTGAATCATTCATCCTACAGATGATCTGATCACCAGATCTTGTAGAACTCCTCGACGGGCTTCCAACGCATCCGGAATCAGTCAAATCCAAGTCTGGATGAAAGCACTACAGCGAAAACAATCAAAACATCGCGGAGCGTCCCGGATAACACGAAACACCCCCAAGGGTGTCTCAGAAAATCCGAGACACCCAAGGGGGTGTCCTCACCTTTTTGCACCCCCTACCCTCTTGGTTTCCTATAAATAGGCCCCTAA
This sequence comes from Asparagus kiusianus, assembly GCA_022839385.1. Lineage (NCBI taxonomy): Eukaryota > Viridiplantae > Streptophyta > Magnoliopsida > Asparagales > Asparagaceae > Asparagus > Asparagus kiusianus. Next base: position 11,332 of record BQKN01065388.1, read on the forward strand.
GGCCTCCATTTACAAGGGCTCCTGATTTTTGGCTGATTTTGGCTCTTGGCTTGGAATTGCTCTTGGCCTGAGATTTGAAGCGGCGAAGCCCTGCTGGAGCTTGGAGCAAGGTCTGAATTTTGAAGCGACGAAGCCCTGCCGGAGCGAGGAGTGAGAGTTCTTCACCAACCCTTCATTCACCCCCTTTTTTTCCTTAGTGTTGCTCCTTAGCGGTGACACTAAGAAGAGCTAGTGTCTCGTTTTAGCGGAGATATACGCTTTAAAACTTCTAGATCTCACGCGGATCGACGAAGTTCTGTTTCTATATCCCTTCGCGGATAGACGAAACTCTGCCGGATTCTTCCGGAACGGATCTGATTGACTGGCGGTCCACGGATATCAACATCCCCGTCACAGGCAAAAGACCCACGCAAGCGAGACCGCACCAAAACGGGATCTCGTGTTTATTTTCGATAAAGTTATAATCTTTGTTTTATTGCACAAGTAGATCTTATAAAAAGATCGACTTTTCATTTGATTTTGTTGTAACGTCTGAAGTTGTAACAGATCTGAAAGCAATGAAAACAGCAACTTTTCCCGAAAACAAGCTGGCGACCACAGTGGGAGCCGCCGATCTCGCTGCCGGGATCGTCGTGACGCAACCGGTATTCAAGATCCGGGTGAATGAAGAGATCGAATACGAGTTCGATCAGCAGAAGTTCGAAGAGTACCTCTCTTCCTCCTCCTCCAGATCCGCCTCTCCAAGCAGGCGTGGGAAGAACCCATCTCCTAAAAGGGCTCGCGGGATCTCCAGCTCCAAGATTCAAGATCTCGTCGCCGTTGCTACGCCCGTACCACGCAACGTCCCCGCGTCGTTTAGCGTGGTTAAGGCTGTAGATCCGGCTCTCACGTCCGCCACAAAGGCGATTGATGATGCAACTCCAGATCCATCAAAGAGGGCTCCCCAGAGACGGCGTCAACGCCTCGCCCTACAACAAGCCAAAGCTGCTGAATCGTTGGATGGGATCCGCTACAATGAGGATCTAAAGTCCAAGTACCGCCGAGAACAACAACGGCAAACAATCAACTCCTCCTCCTCCAAAACAGAAGCAAGTGAGTGGATCCGCGTCAAGAGGAACCGCTCCATGCTCGAGGAGCGAATCAAAAAGCGCCGTGCCTTGCTTGCGCATGCCCGAGCCCTGTTGCAAAAGGTGGAGGGAATGCAGAAAGAAGAGGTGGTCAAGAGCGCATCTACAAGCAAGTGGGTTTGGTTGCTAAAGCCAAAACCAGCACCTCAAACACAAGAAGGTGGAGTTGCTGCCCGAGTTCCTTCAAAACCAGATCCGGCGCCTTCAACGGAGCCAGGTAAAAAAGGGGATCCTTCAAAACCCAGGGTTCCTTTGAAAGGTCGCCTCGGTCCCTTACCGGAGAATCGAGGTAGAGTACCTATCAAGGAAAGACTGGGACCATTGAAAGGTCCCCAAGTGATAAATTAGACCGGGGGTCGAGTTAATCCCCCCAAGAAAGATGATAAAGGGAAAGCCCCTATCACCGACCGCACCGGGTTGCGAGTCGAAGTAAAAGAGCCCGTTCAGTTTCTACGCTCACAAAAGCGTAAACTTGAACGGGCCACTCTTGAGAAAACTAACAAAACGTTGCATTCCCAAAGGGAAACACACTCATCTGATGATGATGGTGTTATACCGGGGAACACATGCCAACACTCTATAGGGTGCTCCAGTTATCAAACTGACGAGTTGTACTATAGAGCTGGGGGTATAGAAAAATCTCGAAAGAGATATGTGCAGGACATGAAGTCTCGCTGCCCGTGAGCCAACATAATCAAAGCGGTGCTGTCGGAATGCTGCTGTGCTCAAACCCCAAGGAGAGTCTCGGTGTTCGAAAGAATTTCCACACCGAAACGCTTCCACAAGAAGAAATTCGTCCGCCAAGAAGACGAATATCCAAGAGTGTCGGTTAACATGACCGGCAGAGGGGGATCAACACAATACTTCGGCATAGATCAGCTTGCCAAGGTATCCCGATGCATGACGCGGTTGCCACCAGGAACCAGGGGCCAGAAGAATTACCAAAGGGTACAAAAGGGGCTCTCTTTAGAAGAAGAGGAATCAGATGCTGTTTTGGAATCTTGCTCTGCTGTTGCATCTGATGACACGGCTTCGAGTGCAGGCCAACCTTATGAATCGCTCATGATCAGCGCTGAACAAGTGTCTAAGATACTTGAAGAGGCTCTGTCTAAGCAGAAGGAGAGCTTCAAGTTTGAAATGGAGATGGCCATGCAGCGAATGAGGGAGATGCACGACCAACAAATTGCGGCGCTGACGGTTCACCAAGCAGAGACTAATCAACGCAATCAAGATGAGAATGAGCGGGAAGGAGATAACGTCAATATCCCTCCCGTCAACAACGACAACGGGGGCGGTCCCGCGAATGATAATGCTAAAGAGGACTACGTCACCTCTCCTCAAAGCCACTCGAAGGTAGATACGAGTGAGGACAAGAAGATGAAGGACCTAGAGAGCAAAATCAACGCGTTGATGAACGCTCAAGAGGTAAAAAGGTCCGGTATACCTTGCCCCTACCCAAGGGAGTGGGAATCGATCCCATATCCGGCAAAGTTTAATCTGATTAACTTTACGCCGTTTGATGGGAAGGGTTCCCCTACCCAACACTTAATCTATTTTAAGTCTCATTTAGGAATCATTTCCGGAAATGAGCCCCTCATGGTACGGTCATTCGTCGGCACTCTTCGCGGAGCTGCCTTCGATTGGTATCGCCGTCTCAAGCCCGGGAGCATCAGCAGCTGGGACGACATGGAGGATATGTTCTTAACGAATTTCTTCGATGATGACACCGAAATTTCGATCGGCACGCTGTTTGACGAAAAGCAGAAGAACGGCGAGACGGTCGAAAACTTCGTGAAGAGATTCCAAAACAAAGCAATGAATTGCAGGGATCCAGTCAGCGAAGATTTCATCCTCAAAACTTGCCATAATAACCTGACGCTCGACATTCTTAAAGCCATGGGAATGGCGCCGCCAAAGACCTGGAAAGACCTGAAGGTTCGGGGAGAAAGAGCCGAGCGATTCCTCAAGAGGAAGAAGGCTGAAAGAGGGCAGATCACAGGCAACGCTCCACAGCAAAACTTTGTCCCCAAGGGCAAAGGAAAGGCGCATGCGAATGCTGTGGACGCAAACCAAATATTTGAAGTGCAAGCACAGCCGTAACAGCAGCAGTAGAAGGTGCCTCAACAATCCAGGTGGCAACAACAGCCCCAGAAGCAGAAGGCCGCGGAGCCGAGGTTCCCGAAGGTCTACTCATTCAAGGAGGATGAAGTCCCCGGTATTTTCAAATACCTAGTCGAGAACAACAAGATCAAGTTGCCTCCGATTCAGGATCAAGAAGATGCCAAGAGGGTCAACGATCCGAAATACTGCGCATTCCACCGAGCGGTGCACCATCCTACCAAGGTATGCTACGCTCTTAAGGATAAAATCCAGGCCCTAATTGATGTTGGGGTCATCACTATGAAGCAACCCAAAGAGAAGAAGGTGGGTGCAAATGCAGTATCCATTAGCTTTGGGTCTGTTCCCTCGAGTTGGTTCCAACACGAGCCGGTGATCAATGCGGCGGTGAAGACGGTGAATGATGATCCGCACCAACAGCGCCAGAAAGGGCTCGTGCCACACACGGCCCCGAACGGCGAGATTCTGTGGTTCATCCGGACTTGATCACAGATGAACAATGGACCAGGACCTCTCCCAAATAGAAGAAGTCAAAGAGAAAGGGGAAATCCTGTTGCGGAGCTTCTGCTATACCAGGGGTGGATGACGACAGAATTCTGACCTTCCTGCTTTCTGAAGACGAACAGGAGGCCTTCGCAACCCGAAGCGGGAATGAATATCACTACAAGTACCCGAATGCTTCCGAGCTATTGGGTACCAAAACCCCACCTTCCAAGACGCTGGCAGAACTGGGGATTGCAGCACATCCCCCAACACCTGCAGCTGCGGAGAAAGTTCCGCAAAAGGAGAAAGGGAAAGAGCCTGTACGACAAGAAGCTTAAAACCCGAGGCAGTCTCGATTCAATCATCCGATTGGGAGAGACAAACCGGGAAATACGAGCTCTCCGCCCCATTTCAACATCATGGCGCAGTTGGCCAACATCCCGGCTCGGATAACCTTATACGAGTTGTTGCGCCTTTCGAAGGACACAAGGAAAGCGCTACAAGAAGCTTTGAGTGACTCTGAAGCCTTCCTGACTCGAATCAAACCATCTCCCGAAGAACCAGAGTCGTCGGCTCAACAATGCAATCTGGCGGCGCATCATTTTCCCTGCATCTCTTTCACCAAAGAGGACATGCAGACAAAGAATTCGAGGCATGATCGACCTTTGTACTTCACTGGTCACATTGGCTCCAGCGTTGTCAACTGGATCCAAGTTGATCCGGGTTCCGCTATTAGCATCATGCCATTCCGATTGATGCATCATCTCGGAATTCCGACTAGCAAATTAGCTTCCACTGGCACGACGATTTATGAATTCAACACCAGCGGGTCTAGGCCCTTGGGGAAGATCCGAATCAAGTGCCAGATTGGGGATTTGAGGTCGGAAGTCACTTGTTATGTGATTGACGTGGAAACATCCTATAACTTACTGTTGGGTCGACCTTGGATCCACGGTAATCTTATAGTCCCGTCAACTCTACATCAGTGCCTCAAATATGTAGACACAAACAATGAAGTCAAGACGGTGGTCGCGGATAAGCAACCGTTTAAGGGATTGGAGCATTATTTTACCGATTCCCTTTTATACGGCGCTGAATCCGATACTGAACCATCGGTCCAAGGAACGGACAGCGGAGATGAAGCTGATACCGAACCTGGGTTTGATTACGATGGCGGTTTTGTTTTAAATGACATTGTACCCATTGTAATCAATCTTGACGATGATGAATCATCGGAAAATAGTTGTAATTGGCAACTTGATGAGGAACTATCAATAAACGATGATTTAGAGTACTCGATGTGTCTCGATAATGTCACTAACGAGCTTTATGATAACCCTGATTTGTATAAGCCTCTTCAGTCATTTTGCATGACGAAAAAGCAGGTACATGACCCTTGCGGAACGACGCTTGTCATCCCCGCAGGGATAGGTGTAGGCATCGAAAATTGCCGATAGGTCCCCGCAAGCAGCTCAGCGTTAACAAATGACGATGAACGTCACTACCCGGTTCACAAGAGTTCAATTGACGTCGGTGAGCACCTGAAGTGAACCGATGGACTACGTGAGCCTACAGAATCTCAGAACAACGTGGATACGGACTGACCGGAAACCCCATGATCACTACAAAAGGAGCAGTGCCCGTCGTGTCCCGTTCGCCCCACTGATAATCCAACCATCGGGATTTACAGAGCTCTTCGTCATAATTCTAACGCATCCGAAATCAATCAAATCCGAGTTCGGACGAAAAGTCAACGGTGGAACAACGGCGGACGGTCTCGGACTGAACCGAGGCACCCGGCGATGTCCCGGCTAGGACGAAACACCCGAGGGGGTCTTGGCAAAACCAAGACACCCCTTGGGTGTCTCGGCCAGGCCGAGACACCCAAGGGTGACTTGGCCTGGCCAAGACACCCTGGGGGTGTCTCCAAGTTGTTTCAACGCCGAAATGCTTTTCGAGGGGTGTCTCAAGGCATTTTACACGCCAAAATGCTTTTTGGGGGTGTCTCAAGGCGTTTTACACGCCGAAATGCTTTTTGGGGGTGTCTCAAGGCGTTTTACACGCCGAAATGCTTTTTGGGGGTGTCTCAAGGCGTTTTACACGCTAAAATGCTTTTTGGGCAGCCCCTAGGGCCTCCTCTTGGCCTATAAATAGACCCCTTGGGTCCTCATTCAAAGGGGCTCTTGGTTGATTGCTTGGCTGGATTTTTGGGAGAGCAAGGCTAGAGCTTGGAGGAAATTTCAGATCTTGGGCTTTATCCTTGAGATTAGAAATTTGCAAGAGAAGCGGCGAAGCCCTGCCGGAGCGAGGAGTGAGAGTACTTCATCAACCCTTCATTCACCCCCTTTTCTTTTCCTTAGTGTTGCTCCTTGGCGGTGACACTAAGAAGAGCTATTGTCTCGCTTTAGCCGAGATATACGCTTCAAACTTCTAGATCTCACGCGGATCGACGAAGTTCTGTTTCTATATCCCTCCGCGGATAGACGAAACTCTGCCGGATTCTTCCGGAACGGATCTGATTGACCAGCGGTCCATGGATATCAACATCCCCGTCACAGGCAAAAGACCCACGCAAGCGAGACCGCACCAAAACGGGATCTCGTGTTTATTTTCGATAAAGTTGTAATCTTTGTTTTATTGCATAAGTAGATCTTATAAAAAGATCGACTTTTCATTTGATTTTGTTGTAACGCCTGAAGTTGTAACAGATCTGAAAGCAATGAAAACAGCAACTTTTCCCGAAAACAAGCTGGCGACCACAGTGGGAGCCGCCGATCTCGCCGCCGAGATCGTCATGACGCAACCGGCATTCAAGATCCGGGTGAATGAAGAGATCGAATACGAGTTCGATCAGCAGAAGTTCGAAGAGTACCTCTCTTCTTCCTCCTCCAGATCCGCCTCTCCAAGCAGGCTGTAGGCATCAAAAATCGCCGATAGGTCCCCGCAAACAACTCAGTGTTAAACAAATGACGATGAACGTCACTACCCGGTTCACAGGGGTACGGTTAACAATGGTGAACGATTAAAGTGAATCGACGAACAACGAAGGCACGGGCTAAATCAAGGGCCCCGCAATGTTTACAAAGAGAACAACGTCCTTCATGAATCATTCATCCTATAGATGATCCGACCACCAGATCTTGTAGAACTCCTCGACTGGCTTCCAACGCACCCGGAATCAGTCAAATCCAAGTCTGGATGAAAGCACTATAGCGAAAACAATCAAAACACCGCGGAGCGTCTCGGATAACACGAAACACCCCCAAGGGTGTCTCAGAAAATCCGAGACACCCCAAGGGTGTCTCGGAAATTCCGAGACACCCAGGGGTGTCTCGGAATTTCTAAGACACCCCTAGGGTGTCTCGGATTTTCCGAGACACCCAAGGGGGTGTCCTCACCTTTTTGCACCCCCTAAGGCCTCCATTTAGAGGGGCTCCTGATTTTTGCTCCTCTCTTGATTTTTCGCTTGGAGCAAGGTCTGAATTTTGAAGCGGCGAAGCCCTGCCGGAGCAAGGAGTGAGAATTCTTCATTAACCTTCATTCACCCCTTTTCTTTTCCTTAGTGTTGCCCCTTAGCGGTGATACTAAGAAGAGCTAGTGTCTCGTTTTAGCCGAGATATACGCTTTAAAACTTCTAGATCTCACGCGGATCGACGAAGTTCTGTTTCTATATCCCTTCGCGGATAGACGAAACTCTGCCCGATTCTTCCGGAAAGGATCTAATCGACCGGCGGTCCACGGATATCAACATCCCCGTCACAGGCAAAAGACCCACGCAAGCGAGACCGCACCAAAACGGGATCTCGTGTTTATTTTCGATAAAGTTGTAATCTTTGTTTTATTGCACGAGTAGATCTTATAAAAAGATCGACTTTTCATTTGATTTTGTTGTAACGCTTGAAGTTGTAACAGATCTCAAAACAATGAAAATAACAACTTTTCCCGAAAACAAGCTGGCGACCACAGTAGGAGCCGCCGATCTCGCCGCCGAGATCGTCGTGACGCAACCGGCATTCAAGATCCGGGTGAATGAAGAGATCGAATACGAGTTCGATCAGCAGAAGTTCGAAGAGTACCTATCTTCCTCCTCCTCCAGATCCGCGTCTCCAAGCAGGCGTGGGAAGAACCCATCTTCCAAAAGGGCTCGCGGGATCTCCAGCTCCAAGATTCAAGATCTCGTCGCCGTTGCTACGCCCGTACCACACAACGTCCCCGCGTCGTTTAGCGTGGTTAAGACTGTAGATCCGTGTAGGCATCAAAAATTGCCGATAGGTCCCCGCACACAGCTCAGTGTCAACGAGCGACGATCAAACGTCACTACCCGGTTCACAAGAGTTCAAATGACGTCGGTAAGCGCCTGAAGTGAACCGACGGACTACGTGAGCCAACAAATCTCAGAACAACGGGGACACGGACTGACCGAAAACCCCGTGGTCACTGCAAATGGACCAACACCCTCTCGGTTCCCGTTGGTCCCACTGATAATCCAACCAATGGGATCTACAAAGCTCTTCGTCAGAATTTCAACGCATCCGAAAGCACTCAAATCCGAGTTCGGACGAAAAGTCAACGGCGGATCAACGGCGGAACACCCGGCAGCACCTCGGACCAGACTGAGGCACCCTGGGATATCTCGGCAAGCTCGAAACATCCGAGGGGTGTCTTGGCAAAGCCAAGACACCCAAGGGGTGTCTCGGCCATGGCCGAGACACCCCAAGGGGTGTCTCGGCTATGGCCAGCCGAGACACCCCCTTAGGGGTGTCCTCACATGGCCGTGGTCCCCTCTCTTTTTGATGGCAGCCCACATGGCCCCCCCAAAGGGTGTCTTGGCCTCCTTTTACGGCGAAATGCTTTTTGGGGTGTCTCAAAGGTTGTTACACGGCGAAACGCTTTTACGACGAAATGCTTTTACGGCGAAATGCTTTTTGGGGGTGTCTCAAAAGTTGTTACACGGCGAAACGCTTTTACGACGAAATGCTTTTACGGCGAAACGCTTTTTGGGCAGCCCCTAGGCCTCCTTGGTGGCCTATAAATAGACCCCTTGGGTCTCCATTCTCTTGGCCTTGGTTTTGGGAGAGAAATTTCTGATCTTGAGCATTAGCCTTTGAGATCTGAAATTTCAGAGAGGAACGGCGAAGCCCTGCTGGAGCGAGGAGTCGGAGTATTCAAGAGAGCGGCGAAGCCCTGCCGGATCAAGGATTCTCCTTCACCCCTTTTCTTTTCCCTTAGTGTTGCCCTATAGCGGTGATACTAAGAAGAGCGAATATCTCAATCATCTGAGATAGGAGCTGTTGGTTTCCATATCCCCTCGAGGATAGACGAAACTCTGCCGGATTCTTCCGGAAAAGATCTTGATCGACCGGCGGTCCACGGATATCGACATCCCCGTCACAGGCCAAAGACCCACGCAAGCAAGCACCGATAAACGGGACTTGCGTTTATTTTCGAGAGGGTTGTAATCTTAATTTCTTTGTTATTTGATTCATTGTAACGACTGAAGTTTTAATGGAATCAGTAATGAAGGCAACTTTCGACGAAAACAAGCTGGCGACCACAGTGGGAGCCAACGATCTCGCCGCCGAGATCGTCGTGACGCAACCGGCCTTCAAGATCCGGGTGAATGAAGAGATCGAATACGAGTTCGATCAGAAGAAGTATGAAGAATACCTCTCATCCTCCTCCTCCAGATCCGCCTCCCCGAACCGGCGCAAGAAGACATCCTCTTCCAAGAATGTTCGTGGGACGTCCAGCTCCAAGGCCCAAGAGCCCGTTGCCGTCGCTGCCTTCGCACCACGCAACAACCCCGAGCCGTTCAACGTGGTCAAAGCAGCAAATCCAGCTCTCCCATCAACCTCTAAGGCGATGGATGATGCAACTCCAGCCCCATCAAAGAGGGCACTCCAAAGGCGTCGTCAACGCCTCGCTCAGCAACTCGCCAAGGCTAGGGAGTCAAAAGACGGAGTGCGCTACACGGAGGATCTAAAATCCAGGTACCGCCAAGAGCAACGGCAAGCAATCAACCTCCCCTCCAAAACAGAAACGAACGAATGGGTTCGTGTGAAGAGGAACCGCTCTACTCTTGAGGAGCGCATCAGGAAGCGTAAGGCATTGCTTGCGCATGCCCGAGCCCTGCTGCAAAAGGCGGAGGGAATACAGAAAGAGGAGGTGGCCAAAAGGCCATCCACAAGCAAATGGGTGTGGTTGCCAAAGTCAAAACCAACGCCTCAAACACAAGAGGGTGGAGCTGCTGCCCGAGTTTTTCCAACACCAGCACCTCCAACAAAGATGGGTAGAATTGTCCCCCAAGACTCTCCAAAATCAGCGCCTCAAACACAAGTGATTGGAGCCGCTGCCCGAGCATCTTCAAAACCAGATCCGGTGCCTTCAACGGAGATAGGTAAAAACGGGGATCATTCAAAATCCCAAACTCCTTTGATGGGTCGCCTCGGTCCTCTACCAGAGAACCGAGGAAGAGTACCCGTCAAAGAACGATTGGGACCATTGAAAGGTCCCCAAGTTGTAAATCACACCAGGGGTAGTATTAATCTCCCCCAGAAAGTTGACAAAGGGAAAGCCCCAATCACCGACCGCATCGGATTGCGAGTCGAATTAAAAGAGCCCGTTCAATTTATACGCTCGCAAAAGCGTAAAATTGAACGGGCCACTATTGATAAATCTAACCAAGTGTTGCATTCCCAAAGGGAGGCGCACTCATCTGAGGATGAGAGTGCCATATCGGGGAACACATACCAACATTCTGTAGGTTGCTCCAGCTACAAAGCTGATGAGTTGTACTACAGAGCTGGGGGTATGGAAGAACCCCGAAAAAGATGTATGCAGGACAGGGAGCCCCGCTGCCCGTGTGCAAGTATCATTAAGGCGGTGCTATCCGAATGCTGTTGTAACGCTCTTCCAAGAAGAATTTCGGTGTTTGAAAGACTCTCCAAACCGAGGCATTTCCAGAAGAAGAAACTGCCCCGCCGAGAGGTCGAGTATCCAAGGGTGTCGGTCAATATGACCGGCAAGGGAAATTCAATTCAACCCTTCAGCGTAGAACAGCTCGCCGAGATATCCCGGTGCGTGACACGATTGCGGCCCGGAACCAGCGGCCAAAAGAACTACCAAAGAGTACCAATTGGGCTCTCCTTGGAAGAAGAAGAGTCAGAGGCTGAATCGGACTCTTGCTCGGCGGTGGCATCTGATGACACGGCCTCGAGTGCGGGCCAACCGTACGAATCGCTCATGATCAGTGCTGAACAAGTATCCAAGATACTTGAAGAAGCCCTCGCCAAACAGAAGGAGAGCTTCAAGTTCGAAATGGAGATGACCCTGCAGCGGATGAGGGAGATGCACGACCAACAGATTGCGGCGTTGACAGTCCACCAAGGAGAGCCAAATCGACGCAATCCAGAAGAGAATGAACGGGAGGCGGATAATCTCAACATCCCTCCTGTCAACACTGACAATGGGGGTGGTCCCGCAGAAGAAAATGCCAAGGAGGACCACGTCACCTCTCCCAGAAGCCACTCAAAGGCCGAGACGAGCGATGACAAGAAGATGAAGGACCTAGAGAGCAAAATCAACGCCTTAATGAGTGCTCAAGAGGTAAAAAGATCCGGTATACCCTGCCCATATCCAAGGGAGTGGGAATCGATCCCATATCCGGCAAAGTTTAATCTAATTAACTTTACGCCGTTTGATGGGAAGGGTTCCCCTACCCAACACTTAATCTATTTCAAGTCTCATTTAGGAATTATTTCCGGAAATGAGCCCCTCATGGTGCGGTCATTCGTCGGCACTCTTCGCGGGGCTGCCTTCGATTGGTATCGCCGCCTCAAGCCCGGAAGCATCAACGGCTGGGATGACATGGAAGACATGTTTCTAACGAATTTCTTTGATGATGACACCGAGGTTTCAATCGGCACGCTGTTCGATGAAAAACAAAAGAACGGCGAGACGGTTGAAAACTTCGTGAAGAGGTTCCGGAACAAGGCTATGAATTGCAGGGATCCGGTTAGCGAAGATTTCATTCTTGAGACTTGCCACAACAACCTCACGCTCGACATCCTCGAGGCTATGGGAATGGCACCACCGAAGACCTGGAAGGACCTTAAGGAACGCGGAGAAAGAGCCGAGCGATTCCTCAAAAGGAAAAAGGTTGAACGGGGCCAAATACCAAACAATGTCCCACAACAGAGGAACTTTACCCCTAAGGGTAAGGGGAAAGCACAAGCAAATGCGGTAGATGCAAATCAAGTGTTTGAGGTGCAAGCACAGCCGCAGCAGCCGCAGCAGCAGCAACAGAGGGCGCCTCAACAACCCAGGTGGCAGCAACAGCCCCAGAAACAAAAGGTTGGGGAGCCGAGGTTCCCAAAAGTCTACTCATTCAAAGAGGATGAAATCCCGGGTATTTTCAAATACCTCGTGGAGAACAACAAGATCAAGCTGCCGCCAATTCAGGATCAAGAAGATGCCAAGAGGGTCAATGACCCGAAATACTGCGCATTCCACCGAGCAGTGCACCATCCTACCAAGGTATGCTACGCTCTCAAAGATAAGATTCAGGCCCTAATCGATGTTGGGGTTATTACCATGAAGCAGCCCAAAGAGAAGAAGGTGGGTGCAAACACCGTATCCATTAGCTTTGGATCTGTTCCCTCGAGTTGGTTCCAACACGAGTCGGTGATCAAAGCGGCGGTGAAGACGGTGAATGATGATCCGCACCAACAGCGTCAGAAAGGGCTTGTGCCACACACAGCCCCAAATGGTGAGATCTTGTGGGTTCATCCGGACTTGATCGCAGATGAACAGTGGGCCGGGACCTCTTCCACAAAGAACAAGAAGAAGTCGAAGAGGAAGGGCAAATCCTGTTACGGGGCCTCTGCTATACCGGGGGTGGATGACGACAAAATTCCGACCTTCCCGCTATCTGAAGACGAGCAAGAAGCTTTTGCAACCCGAAGCGGGAACGAGTATCATTTCAAGTATCCGGATGCTACCGAGCAGTTGGGTACCAAAACCCCACCTTCCAAGACGCTGTCAGAACTGGGGATTTCCGCAATTCCCCCAACACCTGTGGTGCCTACGGAAAGAATCCCGCAGAAGGATAAGGGAAAAGAGCCTGTACGTCAAGAAGCTCAGAACCCGAGGCAGTCTCGATTCAATCATCCGATTGGACGAGACAAACCGGGGAATACGAGCTCTCAGCCCCATTTTGACATCATGGCACAATTGGCCAACATCCCGGCCCAGATAACTCTATATGAGTTGCTGCGGTTGTCGAAGGATACACGGAAAGCACTACAAGAAGCCTTGAGTGATTCCGAAGCCTTCTTGACTCGGATCAAACCATTCCCCGAGGAGCCGGAGTCGTCAGCTCAGCATTGCAACCTCGCGGCTCACCATTTTCCCTGCATCTCTTTCACCAAAGAAGACATGCAGACGAAGAATTCAAATCATGATAGGCCGTTGTACTTCACCGGGCATATTGGCTCCAGCGTTGTCAACCGGATCCAAGTCGATCCGGGTTCCGCTGTTAGCATCATGCCATTCCGATTGATGCATCATCTCGGAATCCCGACTAGCAAATTAGCGTCCACTGGCACAACGATTTATGGATTCAACACCAGCGGGTCTAGGCCCTTGGGGAAGATCCGAATCAAGTGCCAAATTGGGGATTTGAAGTCGGAAGTTACATGCTATGTGATTGACGCGGAAACTTCCTATAATTTACTATTGGGTCGACCCTGGATCCACGGTAACCTTATAGTCCCGTCAACTCTACATTAGTGCTTTAAATATGTGGGCACAGATAATGAAGTCAAGACGGTGGTCGCGGATAAGCAACCGTTCAAGGGATTGGAGAATTACTTCACTGATTCCCTTTTATACGGCGCTGAATCCGATACTGAACCATCGGCCCAAGGAACGGACAGCGGAGATGAAGCTGATACCGAACCAGGGTTTGATTATGATGGCGGTTTTGTTTTAAACGATATTGTACCCATTGTAATCAATCTTGACGATGAAGAATCATCGGAAGATAGTTGTAATTGGCAACTTGCCGAAGAACTATCAATAAACGATGATTTAGAGTACTCGACGGGTCTCGATGATATCACCAACGAACTCTATGCTAACCCTGATTTATATATGCCTCTTCAATCATTTTGTTTGACGAAGAAGCAGGTACGCGACCCTTGCGGAACAACGCTTATCATCCCCGCAGGGATTGGGGGTGGAAAGGAGGTCGTCTACGGCAAAGGAAGAGCATCTCCGATACCTGACCACTTCATGGAAGAGGAAGACGACGATGATAAACCGGCCCGTCATCTGTCCAAATACGATGCGAAAGCGCGCAATATGATGGAAAGGCACGGGTATGACTTCAAGCTCGGAGAAGGTCTTTTCTTTGGTCGAGGTCCACGGGTTCCACCCCGAATGGCCTATGTACCAAAGGGAAAACCCGATGATTATTATCGCCACAAAAGAGGTCTAGGCTATGTCTCATCAGATGATGAGTGTGGCTGGCAAATTATCGACCAAATTGCTAACAAGACTAGGAAGGGATATTCTTCCGACTCTTCGGGTTGGGATTCCGACGCTAGTCTTGGTGAGGCGTTTAAGAAGCTAATGTCGAACATGACTACAGTTGATCCAACGACAATGGAAGAAGATGATGAGATGCCGACATGGGAAGACCCGTGGGTTCATCACTTAAGCATGCAGTACGGCGATCGGTTCGAGCAAAGAGAGCCTCCTACCGAAGACCAAGTTGTTCAGGTGAATATGGGAACCGAGGAGAATCCAAAGCCAATATTCATCAGCGATAGCCTCCTACCTGAGGAGAAGGAGGAGTTGATTTCTCTTATCCGAGAATATATCGACGTGTTCGCCTGGAATTATGAAGACATGCCAGGTCTCGACCCAAATGTAGCGATGCATCGTCTCAACATTAAACCGGATGTCAAACCGGTCAAACAACAACAACGACGGTTTCGTCCGCAAATGATGGAGGCAATCGAAGCTGAGGTTAAAAAGCTCATCGATTCAGGATTCATCCGAGAGGAGCAACATCCGGAATGGCTTGCCAATATTGTCCCGGTCCTTAAGAAGAACGGGAAGATCAGGATATGCATCGACTTCAGGGATCTCAATGCGGCCTGTCCAAAAGATGATTTTCCTCTCCCCATCACGGATGTTATCATTGACAATACGTGTGGGTTCGAGAGGATGTCCTTCATGGATGGTTTCTCTGGTTACAACCAGATAAAGATGCATCCAGATGATGAGAAGCACACCACATTCAGAACGCCTCTCAGTGTCTTCTGCTACACAGTCATGCCATTCGGCCTGAAAAATGCAGGTGCTACATATCAGCGAGCTATGTCGAAGATCTTTCAGGAACATCTCCGAAAGACGGTCGAATGTTACATGGACGATCTGGTCGTGAAAAGTCGTGATAAGAATGATCACATCAAAGACTTGAAGACCATGTTCGACTTGATGCGGGCCCATCAATTAAAGATGAATCCCACTAAGTCTTTCCTCGGAATGTCCAGTGGCAAATTCCTGGGATTCGTCGTCACCACCAAAGGTATTCACATTGATCCGGATAAAGTTAAGGCGATCAATGAATTGCAACCTCCGAGGAATCTCAAAGAGCTCAGAGGACTGCAAGGGCGATTGGCTTACATCCGTCGGTTCATCTCGAACCTTTCGGGGAAATGCCAACCGTTCTCCAGGCTCACAAAGAAGGGCGTGTCATTTGTATGGGACGATGCTTGTCAAAAGGCATTCGAGAGTATCAAAGAATATCTCTCGAAACCTCCCGTACTCGTTGCACCGAAATCGGGCAAACCGTTCTTGATTTATGTCAAGGCGACGAGCCACTCATTAAGTGCATTGCTTGCACAAGATGATGATAACGGTCACGAGCAAGAAGTATATTATTTAAGCCGGACTATGGTGGGCGCGGAATCTCGATATCCCATGATTGAGAGAGAGTGCCTAGCCTTAGTGTTCGCCATCCAAAAGATGCGGCATTACTTGGTTGGACAAACCATCTACGTCATCTCCAAAGTTAACCCGGTCCGAGTGTTCATGACTCAACCGGCTTCCATGAGCTGGCGATTAGCGAAGTGGGCTTTACTCTTATCCCAATACGATCTGTACTTCAAACAGCAGAAGTCAGTAAAAGGACAGGCCATCTGTGATCTCTTGGCAACTAATCCAACTACGGACGCCGCCGAGATATACGACGACCTACCTGATGAAACCCACGAAGTCAACGCAACTTCACACCAACAAGTGTGGCGTTTGTACTTCGACGGCGCTTCACGGGCAGCTAATGTCACAAGTGCTCCTGGATGTTCTAAGGTCTCCTCCGGAGTTGGAGTTGTCTTAGTTTCCCCGGGAAAACATGTGATGCCTCGAGCCTACTCATTAACTGAGCCGTGCTCGAATAATGTAGCAGAGTATAACGCACTGATTATAGGACTCAACTTTGCCAAAGAGCTGGGGGTTGAGTATCTCGAAGCTTTCGGTGATTCTCAACTGATAGTCAAACAGGTCCAAGGGGAATATGAAGTTTGAAGTCAGGATCTAATCCCGTATCACAAGATGGCGGTAGAACTGGCAGAATCATTTGAAGGATTCTTCATCGAGCACGTGCCGCGGTTGCAGAACACCTACGCGGATGCATTAGCAGCTTTAGCTGTATCCTTGGCACGGCCTCCCGGAACAGAACAGTTTGTTACGGTAAGAACTCACCAACTCTTAGTGCCGCTTCACGATGAAGACGACAAGGAAGAAGAGGTTCAGGAGGCGCACACAACTCAGGCTGAATTCGAGCCCCGGGATTGGCGTTTCCCCATTATCGACTATGTCTTGCACGGAATTCTACCAGAAGACGTGAAAGAAAGAGAGTCAATTCGACGAAGAGCAGCAAGATTCTACTACAATACAGAGAATCGGACGCTGTATCGCAGGGGGTACGACGGATTACTGCTACGTTGCTTGTCGACCAAAGAAGCCGAAGAAGTGCTTAGAGAGGCGCATGAAGGAGAGTGCGGCGCACACCAACCTGGCCCCAAGCTTTATGATCGCATCAGGAGAATGGGGTATTTCTGGCCTCACATGATGCATGAAGCAATTGTATACGCCCGGAAGTGTCACGCGTGTCAGGTACACGCGAATTACATGCACCAACCTCCGGAACATCTACATCCTTCGGTTACGTCGTGGCCGTTCGAGACCTGGGGAATGGACATTGTTGGTCCTATAAGTCCCCCTTCGGTTAAAGGCGATCGGTTCATCCTGGCGATCACTGACTACTTCTCCAAATGGGCTGAGGCAGTTCTACTCAGGGAAGTCAAGACGAGCAACGTCATTGCATTCATCAAGCACCATATCATCTACCGGCATGGTGTTCCAAGACGAATCATACACGACAATGATCCTCAATTTATCAGCAACGCCTTCATAAGGTTTTGTGAAAAGTTCAAAATTCAGGACATCTCGTCAACGGCTTATAATCCCACAGCAAACGGGTTAGCTGAAGCCT